>NW_018151820.1:138786-162662 GCF_900067755.1 Pogona vitticeps | reverse complement strand
TGCTGTTTGATCTGTTCAACTGTGAGTCAATGAAACATGTTTTATTCTTTCTCTTACCAAGGACTCAGAGTCAATTATTGAGACTGTAAGTGCCCGTTGAGGAGACGCAAATGGGGTGGTTTACCCTAGGGAGCCGTGAAGAAAATTCTGCTCTGTAAGTCCCTGTACTTCTGCTACGATTAAGCAGCCGATGCAATTTTTAAACCAGAAATTCAAAATTCTGTAACAAAATGTCGTCATAGCGGGGCATGGGCATTTACTCTAAAATGAAACTTAATCCTCCAACATCTGTGTGTCTGGAACTCTTTGGAAAGGTGCACAGCTCATAGCCGTTTTCACCAACCAGGAGCCCAGCCAGAATGGCTGAGAGTTGGGCACGATGGGCGATGTAGTCCACAACACCTAGAGGCTTACCTGGTGGCAGAAAGAGGCCTGGAACCTCCTTCTGGGGAAGCTTGGAGGCCCCTCGGCAGCGTCTGGTTTCGGTTTCAGTTCTGTTCTTCGTTTTTAACAGAAGAAATTCTTTTCCCCCCCCAGCTTCATTTTCTACATTCCACCGGGAACTCCAAAGCCCATCTGCCAGCTATGAAAACAGGGTCGTGCATTCAAGGCGTGGACCCTTTCTTTCTCTGCTGAACTCCGTGTTCACTTTGGTCCATCATGTCTTAGGGAGACAAGACGAGGTGTGGGGGGCCCCCACCAATGGATGGAGGCCCTTCCTTGGTACCTCTGTCCCCTATTTCTCTCTCTCTCTCTGTCCCACCCCCTTTCTTGATCCTCTCCAACTTCCGTGATCACCCAGTGATGCTCTGTCCCCCCTAGACGTGTGCCCTCCACGCCGTGCCCCCCCCATAACATATCCCCTCTCCTTCTTAGTCCCCTTCTCCGAACCAGGTTATGCCGTAAACTCTGATTGAAATGGATGCCGTTTCTTCCAAGAACAGCAAGGGGGAAAAGCCTCAACAGGGCAGAAAACACAAAAGCTTTTATTTTCTGGGTCCATGAAGGTCGTCTAAGAAGGGATCACAGCTGGCAAACTAGCAACTCTTCAAGCTCAGCAACTACGACGACCGACAGACCACACCGGTCACCGCGTCTTTCCCTTCTGCGCCGTCCTGCACCCGGTGATTCTCAGCCGTTCCTTTGAGCTCCTTCAGGTGTAAAGAGGCCTGATCCGGACTGGAGCTTTGGTCGTGGCTGGTTTTACTTTTTTCGAGGAGCTCCGGATTCCTAGATGGGGACACAAAAAACACACACAGAGCTTTCCGTAAAATGTCCGCAGGCTCCTGTTCTACATCTACAGATTCGAGGTTGGCCAGCGTGGCTGAAATTTATTTATTTATTTAACCTTGAGGCAATTTTCCTCTAAAAGTGATGCCCTTTCTTATTTAAGGCCAGCTGAAATGAGAAAGAGGATTGGGGCCACGAACTACGGTTTTGTTTAAAAACAGAGTACAGTGGTGCCTCGCTTAACGATTACCTCGTTAAACGATGAGACCGCTTGACGATGAGGTTTTTTGTGATCGCTTTTGCGATCGCAAAATGATGTTCTAATAGGAAAAATTCGCTTCACGATGATCGGTTCCCTGCTTTGGGAACCTATTTTTCGCTAGATGATGATTTTAAAACAGCTGTGCAAAATGGCTTCCCACAGTGCTTTAGGATGGATTCCTCACTATACAGGCACCAGAAAGTGGCTGCCCTATGGAGGATCTTCGCTTTATGATGAGGTATTTAGCCCATTGGAATGCATTGAACCGGTTTTCAATGCATTTCAATGGACTTTTTCGTTTCACTTGACGAGGATTTCGCTTAACAGCGATTTGAACGGAACAAATTATCCTCATCAAGCGAGGCACCACTGTATGTCTCACCAAGTTGGGGAAGAATTACCAGTTTTCTTCCTTTCTTTTCTCTCCTTTCCAGCAGCTGCTATTATAATATTTATTCATAGTAGTTTATTCACTATTTATTAGCCCAATTAAACCCCACTTCTCTCTCCAAGCCAGGTTTTCTTTTCCCCATCGTGTCCTCACAACAACCTGTGAGGTAGGTCAACCTGAGACATAACTGTAACAGGTCCAGGGAGTTTCATGGCTATCCGGAACCCAAATCAACTACCTTTCCCATAACACTGCACACATTCCTCTGGGGTCTCCATGTAAGCCACAGAAAAACCCGAACTCAGAGCAGGCTTATGAAGCGGACTTTCTTCAGGTATGATAAGCCCTTACCTTGGGATCTGACGTAAAACTGACCCGTCCTCTCAGGAGCAGAAGAAACAAACTAGGATCAAATGGTGGTTAAGGTCTGACTCTAGGAGGTGGTGCTCATTCCTGTTTCCAAGCCGTAGAGCCAGCGTTTGTCCGAAGACAGTTTCCGTGGTCACGTGGCCAGCGTGATTAGACACGGAACACCGTGACCTTCCCACCAAGGTGGTCCCTATTTATCTACTCGCATTTTGCATGCTTTCAAACCGCTAGGTTGGCAGGAACTGGGACAAGTGACGGGCACTCACTCCGTCGTGTGGATTCGATCTTACGACAGCAGGTCTTCTGACCCTGCAGCCCAGAAGCTTCTGCAGGTAATCCAGATGTTCAGTGGACTGGAATTCCCAGAAGCCTCCACCAACAGCTGTGCTACCCAGGGGTTTCTGGGTGATGCAGTAAAGGAGCGCCTGGGTTACCTAAGGCTGGGGCACCACAGCGCTCGCATGTAACTTTTCATACTGTGGATTAATGAGCCTGCGCGGGATATCGTGCGAAAGCAATCAAGATGAAGATCAATGGGAAACCACCACCCCGTTGCCTGTTGCTAAAGAATACGTCAGATTTCCAAGACGGCTTTAGCGAAGAACTCAAGAAAAGGTAGTTCCGCGTAAAAGTAACGCCACCTCTAGGTCTCTTGATGGCTGCTAGTTAATTATTCTTCTCCTGCAAATTTGCAGAGATAACCCTGGCCCGCTTCAGACTTTACTTTTGTACCGAATTGCTAAAGCCACAGGAAGAAGATAAGATTGTCGCATTCACGCCTTCCGCCAAGGGGCTTTGGAAATTTTGGTGAATCCAAACATGTTTATTTCTCTTCTAACCCCCAAACCTCTGCTACCCTTTTCTCCTACAAAATTTCGTCCAAAGAAGAAGTTTTAACGGAAGCTGAGAAATCTTGGCTTATGCCTGGCATTTCAACGAGAAAAGGATTGGCTTATGTCTAAACCTTGAAACATTTGGAGAAACAGGAGCTAGAAATAGCTAGTGACCAACTAGTTACTTGCACTTAACTGTTTTTCCACGTCTTCAATCGTATCAGGAAGTGGCACATTTAAGGTTTCTGGGAGGAAGCAAGCGGCAATGCCAGAAACGATTGGGGCTGCCCCATAGACGAGAAGCGGGAGGGCTGGGGAGTACTCGGTAGTCATCCTCACCAAGGGAGCTACAATGCCTCCGATCCGTGCCATCGTGTTGCCGAAGCCCATCCCGGTCTGCCTGTGATGCAACAGACGGGAAAAGTTGATCAAAAGGAAAACAGGGTCCAAAAAATCAGTTCCAAAAAACAACCCCGCACCCGCGGATACCGAAAAATGCGGATAATTTGAACACTATACATGGCATGGTCTCTGGATCCCTCTAGTGGTCTGTTCTGGTAATGACACATCTCACAGGCAGTTCTGATAACTTCATCTTGAGAAACATATGTTTCTAGGATTTTTTAAAAATATTCTAAATATTTTCAGACCGCGGATAAATGAATCCGCGGTTATAGATGCCACGGATAAGGGAGTCCTACGGTATATGCATACAACAATGTGTAGGGTGTTGTTGTTATGTTCGGTCCAGTCACCTCCAAATCAGGGTGACCTTTTGAATGAGGGCCCCCCAATGTTTGTATCCTTGTGTGCCTTTAGTAGGTGTGCCTGAAAGGATGGGGTGACTGTCAATCACTAACAGCACCAACCAATCGTTTCTTCTCTGCTCCCTATTTCAAAAAGAGACCCGCCCCCCTATTTACAGCTTTCCCCTCTCTTGAGTCTGCCGAAAGCTTGTGGCTGAAGGCAGAGTCTATTGTTCGTTGTGTTTTATCTGTTCCGAACGCCAAGTCAAGAACACCGTTTTATGCTTTCTGCCGCTAATGTCTACCTCCAATGTCTCAGAGTGAGTTGTTGAGACTGTAAGTGCCAGCTGAATAAGTAAAGTAGTGGACCAATCTGGGGGACTTGAAGCTATTCTGGTTTGTGAATCCCTGAACTTCTGCACAGCTAGAGGATTTTATAAACCCAAATTCAAAGCTCTGCAACAAAGCAAACACCGGCTGATTAATGTTAACCTCTGCTTCTATTTCAATTTCTGGATTCATGTCATTAAAAAAGAAGAGATGCCGTATTTTTCCATGTATAAGATGCTCCCATGCATAGCCCATCCCGGTCTGCCTGTGATGCAACAGATGGGAAAAGTTGATCAAAAGGAAAAGAGGGTCCAAAAAAAAATCAGTTCCAAAAAACAACCCCGCACCCGCGGATACCGAAAAATGTGTATGATTTGAACACTATACATGGCAGGATCGCTTTGATCCCTGCTCTTTCCCTTTATGCTAAAAGCGCTGCAGGATGACTTTGATCCCTGCTCTCTCGCTTCATGCTAAGCCCCGCAGGGATTAGCAAAAGGAGGGGGAAAGGGATCAACGCAATCCTGCAACTGCACGATCTTTTTGATCCCTTTCCCCCTTATACAGCCATGAGATTACTTTGATTCTTTCCCCCCTCCTTTTGCTAAGCCCCATGGGACTTAGCAAGTAGAGGGGAAAGCAGGGATCAAAGCCCTGCAGGATCGCTTTGATCCCTGCTTTCCCCTCCACTTGTTTTTCTACTCTCCCCAGCTTACTTCCGTGTAAAAGACAGAAAAATATGATATAAACAAGTGGAACACAGCTTGCTTTCTTAGCTTTTGCATGAGTTGCCTAGCAGTTGCCCAGGGCTGAGGATGGGGAGGGCCTTACCCTAGCATAGTAGGTGAGCCATTAGAAGGTGGCAAGACCAATGGCGGAGATGCTGACCATCATCCCCTGGGGACTGGCAGGGCCAAAACTGAGCCATTTGTCCCGGGCTGAATCTGGAGTACCGTTCCACATCTGGATTTGAGGCATGGCCCATGAAAACCCTTGCCAGGGACTTTGAACAGCTGGATGTCTGAGTGGTGGAGGCCTCTGGCTAGAGGTTCGAATCCCCCAATGGGCCTCCTTGACAGGGGGATGGACTGGATGATCTGTAGGGTCCCTTCTAGCTCGGCTGTTTGTTTGTTGGCTTGTTGATTTTCCCAGAATCCAACTGAGAAGGTGAAATGGCAAGCGGAACAAGGCTTCGAGTAAGATCAAGGCGGAGAGCTACCTGATCACAGTCGGGTAAAGTTCTCCGGTGTACAAGAAGACACAGTTGAAGGAAGCGCCCAAACATCCTTTCCCGAAGACAGCAAACACAGTCCGAAGGACGTGCATATCTGTAGAAAAGACAAGCTGTACACAAACAGACTTCCAAACGCTTCTTGCCTCCTGCAATTAAAATCTGCAGCAACCTGGGGCTTCCCCCTCTTATCCGACTGGATGCTCCAGTGTGCCTCTTTGATAAATTTCTTCCCCCCCTCCCCTTGGGGTACAAAAATTGGTCCTTCTTTTCCAAATCAAAGCTTCACCGTTTTCAATATTCAGTGGCCAACCATCTCCCTTTCAAAAAAAAAGGGCAATGTCAGAATGTTTGTGAACATTCCATAGCTTCACCTGTCTGTCAACTGAGAGCAGAAGTTGTGATGGACTGCTGATGGGGAGGGGTGAAATCAGCTGACTGGGTGTTTCTGGGTGTTGTACTGAAAAAGGAACTTCTCTGCTAAGACTTGGAGGGGGGTCTAGGTCACTTTCCCAAGGTGTGTCCTCCCCTTCTCCGATTCCCCCCCCCAAATAAACCCTCACCTTGAGGTACGAAGATGTTGCCAATGATGGACAGTCCCGCCAGGATAAGGCTCAGGGCCTGGGTGAGCCGGCGACCCAAATAGGAAATGATCAAGAAGGCAATGAGTTTTGCTGGGATGTCGACCGCTCCGAAGATCACTTGAATGAGGTAAATGCTGACCCCAAAGTTTTGCAGGTCCATCGCCAACCCATAATAAGCGAAGCTGGTGGAGAACCTGGAGATGAGTATGAATTAAATAAGCATCTGCTCAGAATAAATGCAATCAATTTTGAGAAGGGGTTTTTCAAAAAAGTACAGTGGTGCCCCGCATAGCGACGATAATCCGTGAAGCAAAACTCGCTGCAAAGTGATTTCGTCGCTATGCAAAAATAAAAAGCCCATAGGAATGCATTAAAGCCCATTTAATGCGTTCCTATGGGCTTCAGACTCACCTTAAAGTGAAAATCCTCCGTATGGTGGCCATTTTCGCTGCTCGGTAAGTGAGGAATCCGGGCGAAAACACAGCGGGCGGCCATTTTTTTACCTGGCGGCCATTTTGGAACCGCCGATCAGCTGTTGGAAAATCATCACTATACGATAATCGGTAAGCAAAACAGCAAACCGATCGTCGCAAAGCGATTTTTTCCCATTAAAAACATCGCAATGCGATCACTTTTGCGATCGCAAAATCTTCATCGCTATGCAGATTCGTCGTTAAACGGGGAGCCCGTTAAGCGAGGCACCACTGTAATTAGTTACTGTTACAATTACAAGGCTCAGAAGAGTCATCCTCTCTATTATGGTGACAGCTTGATAGAAGTTACTTTTTACTATCCGATTTTGTTGAAGGGCGCTCTTTCTCCTTCGTCCACCTGATTAGTCACCTCTTGGCATTTTCACCCGAATCCGTAGGACATAAGGCGTGTTTCGGTACATTCAGTGACAAAATCTCGCGATTTAAGTCTTTTTGGGAAGTTTGAATGTGAATCCCTGTTAAACCTCAAGATCATGAGTGAATTGTTGCAGATTTTTCTATTTCTAGTGAAATTCTCTTTTATGGTCCAGTAGAAGTACAGAGGCTCACAGAGGAGAATAGCTTCGAGTTCCCCAGATAGTTCACTCCCTCTCATCCACTTGCGCTTACAGTTTCAATCACTCACTCTGAGACATGAGGAGCAGAAAGAATAAAAACGTCCCATTACTTACAGTTGTCGACAGATCAACAGCAAACAACTGTAACAGGTGAAACAACAGAGAGATTGAACAGATAAGGGGATAAAATTGGCCCCTTGTACGGCGCTTTTGCCTATAGGAAACCATTCTATTTTGCAATGAGCAGGTGATAATTTCTGCCCTGAGTTAGTGGAACAATGGCTTGAGGGGCTACTAGACTACCTCTAGTAGCCCCGGTCTGTGCCTGTCTGTGCTATAATGGCTGCTAGCCATCTCTGAGCCTCTCCCTATACAATAGGACCTCTATATCCACGGGTTCAGTATCCACTGATTCCCCTATTCACAATATGAAAATATTGAAAATCTTAAAAGAAAAATCCTAGGGGAAACACACACACACACACACACAGAGAGAGAGAGAGAGAGAGAGAGAGAGAGAGAGAGGTGAATTTATCAGAACTGGACACTAGAGGGAGCCAGATATCATGTTTCGTGTAGCCTACCTACACAACAGAAATCTATGTCCACGATGTCATTCCCAGAACTGGCCGCTAGAGGGAGCCAGATATGTTTCGTGTAGCCTACTACACAACAGAAATCTATGTCTACAACGTCATTCCCAGAACCGGCCGCTAGAGGGAGCCAGAGACCACGTGTGTATAATGTTCGCTATTAAAATAGCGCTTGCGACAATCGAACTGGCCGCTAGAGGGAGCCAGAGACCACGCTGTGTATAATATTCGCTATTAAATAGCGCTTGCGTATTTTTCAGCGTTGATGGGGGAGCTCGGAATGAATCCCCCCCACAGATCTAAGGGCCCTCCTGCATTGAACGAACAAACCCAAAATTTGAAAAAAACTCTGAATTCCACCCCGACTTACCATACGAAACAAAGACAGCCCGTGATGTGGCGCAGCATTGGTGTGCCCACAAGGTCAGCTACGGAGGATCTAGAGTCGGCAGAAGGCATCTCCTTCTGTAAACTGGCTTTCAAAACCTGCAAGAGCAGACAAATAAGAGGTTCCTTCTTCCTTAGTTGCCAAATTTTCTAAGTGAAACCCTTCCCTCCATCCTTGGACAGCAACCAGAAGAAGATGACAGGACTGTATTTGAATCCATGTAGACGGTTGTGGTGATGGAGGAGGCTCTTGAGGGTCCCCTGGATTGCAAGGAGAACAAACCGATCCGTTCTAAAGGGAATCAACCCTGAGTGCTCCCTGGAAGGACAGATCCTGAAGCTGAGGCTTCAATACTTTGGCCATCTCATGAGAAGACTCCCTGGAAAAGACCCTGATGTTGGGAAATGTAAAGGCAAGAGGAGAAGGGGATGACAGAGGATGATGAGATGGATGGACAGGGTCACCGAAGCGACCAACATGAATTTGACCCAACTCCGGGAGGCAGTGGAAGACAGGAGGGCCTGGCGTCACATTTGCATGCTTTTCGAACGGCTAGGTTGGCAGGAGCCGGGACAAGCAACAGGAGCTTCCTCCACCGCATGGATTCGATCTTACGACGGCTGGTCTTCCGACCTTGCAGCACAGAGGCTTCTGCGGTTTATCCCGCAGCGCCACCACGTCCCACAGAGGGAACTACCATACTGCAAAAACATATGCAGTATGGCAGTTCTATCTGTCTCCTTGTAGTCCCCTGTACCTTATGCATGTACGCATGCACTGTAAAAACACCCAGAAATATACATTTATACATATTTCCAGAGTACATTTACCAGAACTGGCCACTTGAGAGAGCCAAAGAACATGCCATTTATAGAATTTATTTACAGTGGTGCCCCACATAGCGACGATAATCTGTTCCAGATAAATCGTCGCTATCCGGAAACGTCGCTATGCGGGGGCGGGACCCCATAGGAACGCATTAAATCCTGTTTAATGCGTTCCTATGGGGGAAAACTCACCGCTATGTGAAGATTCCCCATATGGCCGACATTTTCGCCACCTCGGTAAGCGAGGGCAGGGCGTGAATACGCTGTGGGCGGCCATTTTCTTCATCCGGCGGCCATTTTGGAACCGCCAATCAGCTGTTGGGGAAACATCGCAATGCAAAGATTGGTAAGCGAAACGCTTACCGATCATCGCAATGCGATTTTTGCCCATTCAAAACATCGCAATGGAATTGCTTTTGCGATCACTAAATCCGCATCGCTATGCGGATTCATCGTTAAACAGGGCGCTCGCTATGCGAGGCACCACTGTATAGAGAAATGCGCCACCCCGACGGGTTACCTCTAAGCTAAGCTTCTCTCCTCGTTCCTTTTGTCGGTTGATCCGTGCGACTTTTTGCAGCTCCTCGAGGGCTCGGTCGAGCTTGCCGGCCGTGGCGTACCACCGGGCCGACTCTGCGAACCACCTGCGGAAAGGAGGAGGGAAGGGGGCTCTGTAGAAGCCGGGCAAATCATAGTTTGTTTGCTCTTCTGCTGTCTTGAAGAAGCCCTCATCTCGTGGTTACCCTCCCTCCTTCCTGTACCCCCCACAAGACTCGCTGCCCAGCCTCCTGATGATTTAAGATCTCCCTCTATCTTCGTCCCTGCTCAGATTCTGTTGCTTTTAATGGCTGCGAGAGAACGGAAGGATACAGGTGAAGCTTCCCACGGGTGTTGTGCTGGGCAAAGCTTTCTCTGTTGAACTGCGGCCTGTCAAAGCAGCTGCAGGAGCCTTGTTGGAGGGAGGAAAGAGGCCACCCAAAAAAAAAGTCCCAGGGGAGGAGAGATGATCAAGAAGGACCCCTTGTGTCCTCCACAGCTGGATTCCAAGAAATCTGGTCTTCTTAGCCACCTTGTCTGGCCCCGGATACATTTTTCAAGCAGAATCATAGAATGGTGAAGTTGGAAGGGGCCTCTTAAGGCCATCCAGTCCAACCCCCTGCTCAAGGCAGGAATCCAAATCCAAGCAGATCGGACAGAGGGTGGTCCCATTTTCTCTTGAATGCCTTCCGTGTCGGAGCCCTCACCACCTCCTGAGGTCATGATGAGTTCCGTTATCATACTGCTCCAACAGCTAAGACGTTTTCCCTGATATCCAGCTGAAATTTGGCTTCCTGCAGCTTGAGCAGCGCATGCGCCAAAGGCCCACCTACCAACTATACAGGAAGAAGGCGAAGTACGGGAAAGATACGGCGAGCTGAAGCCAACGCCAGTCCCGGATGGCATAAGCTATGCCCGCAAGGATGAACTGCCCGAGGCTGTAGCTATAGCCTGTCACCATGCTGACAGTGGCCCGGGAACGCATCGGAGTCCACTCCACTGCTGGAAGAAGAAAACGTTGCACGTTTTGAATTTCTGGTTACATTCCTTTTCCTTGCACAGCAAAAGCCCCGAGACTCACAGAGGGGAATAGCCACAAGTTCCCCAGAGAGTCCACCCCTTTCTCATTAAGCACTGAGACATTGGTAGGAGAAAAAATCGAAACGTTTCATTACTTCTGGTTCCGAACCGATCAACAGCAAACAAACGACGGACTGCACGTGGCAGAGAAGTGTGTCTCTGAATTCAGACACAGAAAGAAAGGACTGGTTACCGCGGGATACACGGACCGTCACCACAGCCCGGAAAGGTGTCTCCCAGTCACACAAACTATAGACGGTATGTGAGGTTGCAAAGACCCTAACAGAAAACTCGAGAGAGTCAAAAAGGAGAGGAGACTGAAGATTACATTCAACAGGGCTGTAACGTGCCCCAGGCACCCCCCAACTTACACAGAGAGACACAATTCAGTCCGATTCCCGAAAGCGCCATTCCGGACAGGAAGCGGAAAATGCAGTAAGCCGCAAAACTGGGCGCAAAAGCCGCGCAGGATCCGGAAACAGCCATCTGGAAGCATGACCAGATGAGCAAGAGTTTCCGGCCGAACCTAAATGGAAGAAAAAAGAAGCAGGTTAGCTGGAATATGTATGTGTGAGTGTGTAAGGCTGTGTGTGTAAAAGAGAGGAGAGGGGAGAGAGCGAAATTCCATCGCGAGGGAACTGGAAGCATGGTGTAAAGCAGGATAATTCAGGTCCAGCCACACCTTAAGAAGAATGTCTAAAAGACCCAATATGAGCCTGTTCAAGGATGAAATCATCCGGAGAGGCCTTTCTCTCCGTCCTGACACCCTCATAGGTACGTTTGGTGGGTACACAGGAGAGGGCCTTCTCTGTGGCTGCTCCCAGACTTTGGAACTCCCTCCCACTGGAGACCAGACATTACTGTCCTTCTACAAGCAGATAAAGACCTTGCTCTTCAGGCAGGCTTTACTTTAAATGATGGTTTGACAAAGGGGAGACAAAGACCTTTCTCTTCAGGCAGACTTTACTTTAAATGATGGGTTGACAAAGGGGATTTTAAAGGGAGTATTTTATTCTGTGTTTTACTTGTGTTTTTAATATTGTTCTT
Organism: Pogona vitticeps; assembly: GCF_900067755.1. NCBI lineage: Eukaryota > Metazoa > Chordata > Lepidosauria > Squamata > Agamidae > Pogona > Pogona vitticeps. The sequence goes on along the minus strand of NW_018151820.1, from coordinate 151,163 downwards.
ATTTTGAGTTTTAGTATGATATTTTTCATTTTATAAAAAAAAATTAAAAGTGGCATAGCGCTGCATTAGTTGCTCAGCAAGCCAATTTTAAAATGGCATAGCGCTGAATTGGCTTGCTGAGAACCAATTCAGCATGGCATAGCACTGAATTGGCTTGCTGAACACCAATTCAGCGCTAGATTCAAAGGGTGTCAAAGAAGAAAACTTCCTCCGTTTCCCCCTCTGCAGGCGGATGGGAGGAAGCTTTCGATTTCTTAGTAACACTTATATCCTGAAGTGGCTTAAGCAACATGGCAGTGTAAGCCACCTGTGTTTATTCACACGTCCCAGAACCAAACTGGAGCAATCCTTCCAGTACCAAAGCGAGGAAAACTCCCCCCCCAAAAAAAGTCAGAAAAAAAACAGTAGGTCCCGACAGGGACCCCAAAAAGGTGCCGGTAGGCATGTTTCAGGGATGAGTTGGTTTTCAATTGCCTGTCTATCATGTGGTCACTGGGGAAAAGTGACAAGCCAGCGTGTCCTCTACTGCAGGAGAAATCGCCATGTCACCACACTCTGTGACACCTAATTTGGCCCTCCGCAGTTCACCAATTTGGACGAAGCTTTTTTGACACCAGAACTCTTAAAAGCCTGGGTTCGAATCTCTGTATATTCCAGCATGTCTGCATGAAGCTGATTTGGGGTCAGTCCCTACATTTCCGCCCCACCCCCTTCTGTGTTTTCTGCCAAACATCTGCATCGCCTGCAGGTCCTCTCCTTGTTCATTGGGCCAGTGAAGAATTTTGGCCCGGGTGGGTTTTGAAGACAATAACGTCCCCCCTGACAAATTCCTTCCTATCTGAGGCGGGGGGGGGAACGCACATGTTTTTAAGCGATGGAATGAGACAGAAAGCAAAGGGATGAGATTTTTTTCCCCCACCCCGCCTTCTCGAATCCTAGAGTCCAGCGCAAGAGATGGAAAAAAAACACGTGTCTTCTTACTTGTCCGAGAGGCCTCCAAACACCACGGCGCCCGCCAACACGCCCGCCATGTATATCGACTGGGCCATCTGTTGTGAGGTTCGAAAGTCACACACCAGGTCCCACTGTGGGATTGAGAGAGAGAGGGAGAGAGAGAACACAACCACGATCAACCAATTTACAATTGTTGGTTGGAATCAAATGTGTGTCTGTTGTGTCGCAGAGAGAGAGAGAGAGAGAGAACACAACCATGATCAACCAATTTACAATTGTTGGCTGGAATCAAATGTGTGTCTGTTGTGTCGTTCACCGAGGGTGATTTGGGGGGCTGCTCGGGGCACGTTGTGGTTGTGCACTTGGGCACGTCAAAAGCATGCAAGGCAGGGCGCAACAGGACGACTCGTTAATTAGTTACAAGGATGTGCAGCAAATTATGCATATTTTACGCAAATACCGGTAAGTCTCCAGCTGCAGTTTTCGAACCTGCCGTACAAAGATGGTGTTTGAGGACAGTTTCTCCTCCTCATGATCATTGTGTGCCGTCAAGTCAATGTCGACTTAGGGCCACACTTAAAAGAGTTTTCGAGGCAGAGCATAATTCAGAAGTGGTTTCTCCTTCCCTTCTTCTGGGGCTGCCCTCGGATCACTGGGCAGCTGGCCCAAGGTCACCCAGGCTGGTTCTTCTCCCACGAAGCACAGTAGGGAATCGAACTCTTGTTGTTGCTTAGTCATTAAGTTATGTCCAACTCTTCATGACCCCATGGAGCAGAGCCCTCCTGTCTTCCACTGCCTCCTGGAGATGACTAGAAAAGTACAGTGGTGCCTCGCTAGACAGTTACCCCACATGACAGTTTTTTCGCTAGACATTGACTTTTTGCGATCGCTATAACGATTCGCAAAACAGTGATTCCTATGGGGGAATTTTGCTGGGCAATGTTTGGTCCCTGCTTCGCAAACTGATCTTCGCTAGACGACGATTTTGACAGCTCCCTCCGCGCTCGCAAAACAGGTGTTTTCGGGATCTAAGCTTCGCAAGACAGCGATTTCAACAGCTGATCGGCGGTTCGCAAAGCGGCTTTCCTATGACCGATCTTCACTAGACAATGACGATTCTTCCCCAATGGAACGCATTAAACAGGTTTCAATGCATTCCAATGGGGAAATGCTTTTCGCTAGACGATGATTTCGCTAAACAGCGATTTCAGTGGAATGGATTATCATCGTCTAGCGAGGCACCACTGTAATCCTAAAATGAAGGTGGCATACTTAAGGTCACCTGTGGTTTAGGCTTCAAGTGGGAACTCATCTCTTCGTTTAATGCTGCAACCAGACAGCAATGTAAGATTGCCAACTGATCAAACCAGAAAGGCTGAATTTCCTGGGTGCTGTCTTTAAAGCAACCCCTTAAGATGATTCGTCCATTCATGCGTGGTCTGGTCTCAATTGTTCCAGTCTAGCTCCCCAAACAAGAGCAGCTGTAGTGCCGGACCAAAAAGAGTCCAGACTAGGCGTGGGATACAGTTGGTTTGTGATCTTCTGAGCCGGTAGCGGGTCCAAAAAACTGACCTAAATGGCCATCTAATCACACCCCAAGTCTCCACCAACATCCGTGGATTCTCTCCCTCTTGCAAACGGGAGGGAGAACAGAGTTCAACCCGAAGGATGTACATTTGTGATTTTGATGATGAAATCGAAGGTCTCAGATCTGCAGGTAAGAGTTTTGTCCCCTTCGATACCAGGTACCAATATTTTTTTCCCCCTTTGCTTCTGAGAACTCAATGAATATATTAATAATCTGCTTTTATTTGTGCTTCCAATCTTATTTTTAAAAATGAATTGTACTTTTCATTGATTAGGAAACGCCGAGGCCCGCTTTCGGAAATGGTCAGGTTAGACATGAATCTTTGGATTGGTGTGGATTTTACTGGGTTATGAGTTGCAAAGAACAATTATCTGATAAGGAGGAAGGCTTTAAGTGGCTTCAAGATCTTCCCCGAAAAGGATAGTGGCTCTTAAATAGGAAGGATGCTGCCTGGTGGACAGAACCTCTACAAGGCAACTACGAAAGCAGTGGCTGTATTCTCTCGGCACATTTAAGCAATCCTATTATAGCACTAAATTTAAAAGCCATTATTTGACTTATGCGATACATAATATTGTTGCTTTAAAGCAGGGATGGGGAAGCTCCGAGGCTCAGGGACGGTGAATTCTTGTGTGATTTTTGTTTGTTTCACAAAGTTGTCAACAAGAATTGAATGAGCAAAGCAGGCATCTTGTCCGGCTTGAAAGCCATTCCATTCCCGCGACTCGAATCCCCAGCCCCGCTCCCCGCTAGAGGTTGCCCAGACAGGAAAGGGGGTGCTCACGATCGGTGTAACTCTCCTACCTCGGTGACAACAGTGGACGCAAAAGTGTGGTTCTCGTAGACCCAGCCGTCGAGGCACGCTTCCGTCTCTGCCTCCGCGTCTTCCAGACCTGTGGAATTGTCCTCCAGCAGTTGCCACTGCGGGGTCACAAAACGTTGACATTTCTGTGCCGTCCGCTGGCCGTGGGCTGGGATGAAGGCCTTCAGGAGAGCAGGGCAGTCTGCGCCGTCCGTGGCATTCCGGCCACACGTGTCGTTCAGGGCCACCCGGCAGCGGTGGCCGGGGACGGCCGCCGTGAAGTTCTGTAACAAGTTGTGGGCTGCCATGAAGACCATCGGGAAGCATAACAAGAGCACATTGAGAATCTGGAAGCGCCCCATGCCACCCACTTGCTCCAGAAGCTGAGCAAAAGTCATGATGGAGGATGTGAATTGGGCCCTGCGGGCTGGGAGGTCTCTCGCCCAAGAGGGCTGGTGGCCGGGCTGACGATGGCCAAGCGTTGGAGATCTTGAGAAAGAGACCCACCTGGTTGAAGCGGTCAAAATGATGATGCCATTTCAGCTGACCGTCGTGAGGCTTCGGTCGGTCCGAGGGGTCTGAGAAACGGAACGTTTAAGGAAGAGATTATTTCACATTTCTCCTGCTGGTGGGCAAACAGACGGATCCACGCTCGCGCTGTGTACTTTGAGCCACCTCCAAGATCACCAAAGGTCTCTCACCAAACTCCAAAGAAATCAGTAGGATGAGAGCTGTCCGTCTATGGCCCTGCAAAACTGCAGGAACCGAAAGGGGCAGGAAAACTCCAAAGCAAAAAATCCGTGTGCCAGCAAGGTGCCTGTTTTCGCTGCTGGTTAAGCCCTGGCTGGGTTTATTAGACAGCTTAGCCAGTTTAATTAGACCCACGTCTCTTAGGTCGGGGAGGGGGGGTATTAAGGTGGGGGAGAGGCACGCCGGGAATTTATTTCCAAGGAATTTGGGCGAGAGGGCGGCAAGAGGCAGAACACAACGGAATCGGAGCTGGAAAATAAATTTTTCTCCTCTCTGGATCATTTGCATGTCTCAACATAAAATAAAAATAAGAATAAGGATGTCGGGACTGTCGTGAAAGGGACAATGTTGTGTCAAGTTCAAAGCAACCGCTCTTTGGGGTATCCAGAAAGAAATGTCATCCTGCGCCCACCAGCTGGCCACTCCGAGACCCTGGAAATTTCCTTTAAAACCATGCTTCTTGCAACTAGCATTTTAGAGGGGCTTCCTCGTTGTCAGTAGTTACAGTGTTTGAAAAAGTAACTCGTTCCCTCGCTTGTTGGAGGGCTCATTATTTGATTATCATCTATAGCTTTCTAAAAAGTCTTAGGTAAAGGTAAAGGTTCCCCTTGACATTTCGTCCAGTCGTGTCCGACTCTAGGGCGCGGTGCTCATCCCCGTCTCCAGGCCGTAGAGCCAGCGTTTGTCCAAAGACCGTTTCCGTGGTCACGTGGCCAGCGCGACTAGACACAGAATGCTGTTACCTTCCCACCGAGGGGTTACCTATTTATCTACTCGCATTTTTACATGCTTTCGAACTGCTAGGTCGGCAAGGAGCTGGGAAAAGTGACGGAAGCTCCCTCCGTGGCATGGATTCGATCTCACGACAGCTGGTCTTCTGACCCTGCAGCACAGAGGCTTCTGCGGTTTAACCCACAGCGCCACCACATCCCACCTTAAAAAGTCTTACAACGTCCTTAAAAGTAGCTTGTGGACCTAATTTGTTGCTCTTTGTTATGCCGTTTTTTTAAAATGCAGCTTTCTTTGTTCTGTCCTCGTTCCCGAAAGGTAACTAGTAGTCGTTGTTACATGCTGTCAAGTTGCCCCTACTCACGACGACACTAGGAATGACCGATGTCCTCATATCCTGTCCTCAGCAGGCGTTGCAAACTTAAGTCTGTGGCTTCCTTCAGGGGGTTCGTCTGTCTCGTTTTTAGTCTTCCTCTTTTCCTTCTGCCTTCCACCTTTCCCAGCATTATTGTCTTTTCCAGAGAATCCCACCTTCTCAGGATGTGCCCAAATTAGAACAGCCATAATTTCGGCATTTTTTTGCCTCCAGAGAGAGTCCAGGTTGATTTGCTTTAGGATCTACTTCTTTGTCTTTCTGGCAGTCCAGGGTATCCAGAAAGCTCTCCTCCAGCACCCTATTTCAAATTACTCTTTTCTTTTTCTGTCCGTTTCCTTCACTATTCAGCTTTCACACCCAGGAATCTCAGGAGGACGACCTTGGCCTTCGTCTCCAGCGACACACATCCTTCCACTTGATAATCATCTTTCCCACTTCCTTCCTTGCTCTCGCCCTGCGTCTCAACCTTCTGATTTCTTGGCCGCAATCTCCACTTAGATTGACGGTTGAACCAAGGTGTAGAAGATCGTGAACAATTATTTTTTAACAAACCCTGAATTTCTAGCTGGGAACCACCCAGGGGCAGAAGGGGGGTGCTTTATTTCTCTTCTCCTCCTCTTCGTCTTTCTCTCCTCTCTTCCTTTTGTCGCCTTATTCAAACCCAATTTCCTCCCCAGGCTGCCTTTTATGGAACAAAGTTAAAAAACGGATGGAGAGGATGTACGAAAAACCAGCAGGGCTGTTTGGGAAACCAGGCAGAGCTGTCTTGGAAGTAAGTAGAGGGTGGTGGTGGAAAGGGCCAGATTCTTATGGATCCACATGTTCGTGACATAGGATCATCCCCAGATCGCTCTCCATCATCGGCACCATCTCTGCCCAGAGATTGGACAGTGGTTGGGGATCAGATCCCATGTTAGGTTCATGTGGATCCATGCTTGGACCAAAACATTTGCACCTCAAAGCCACACACACGTCATTTCTGTGGTTTATTCTGTGGGTACAAACGGGACTTACGATTTGACAGTGTTTGGGGGCAAAGCAAGTCTCGAAAGATCTACTCCTTGCCTCTTTACAAACATCCGCAGTCCGTCCTCGGTTGGTGGTCCTTTGGAGCCGAAAATAACCTGAATATTTTAAGGAACCATGCACTGCCTCCCCCCCCCCTTCTCTTTCTCTGTCTGCCTCTTTTCCTGCTTTTCCCTGCCTCCCAAGGAATAGCTGGACCATCCTTGAAGGGATACAGGCAGCCAAGCTTTCTAAAGGGGCTTTGCCAGCAGACCCTCCCTCTCCCTCACCTCAGCTCAGTGGCAAAGGGCCAGTGTCCAACCGGAGGGTAAGGTGGGACAAAGCCTCAAATACAAGGATTTTAAAAGCCAGTGTAACCCCCCGCCCTCAACGGAGAGACAACACAGCTTCAACACAGATTAAACGTTTCCCTAAGAGGGCGCAGAAACTCTCCCAAATACCATGTGACGACTGCATGACTTCCATGCAATTTCGAAACCACCGATGCGGTTACCGATTCCTTTTCATAGGGTATCTCTGCCCCTCTCCCTGTAGACTTTCCTTGGTCAGGTGAAAAATCTTCCTTTTTAGGCAGGCTTCTAAGCAATAAGTGGGGTTCTCAAGAATGTTGTATATATTTGAAGGTAGAGATTTTTTTTTTAAAAAAATGTTTTTAAAATTTTCAAATGGTGGTTTTTAAAACTGGTAGAGGTTTAGTTGCTATTAGGAGTTTTATATTGTGTTTTTTTAAAATTGTGATTGTTGCATAGTTTTAATCGTTTGTGGGTTGCCTTTGAGTCATTTGTAGGGAGCAAGTTGACACATAATGTAGGTTTTTCAGGTAGCGAAAATATTACTATTTTAAGGCAAGGATTATCATCACCATCCTCTTAGAACTCGAGAGCTAGAAGGGACATTATGGATCATTGAGTCCAGATCCTGTCAAGGAGGCAGAGTGGGGAATCGAACTCCCAACCTCTGGTTCTGCAGCCGGATACCAAAACCAGTGAGCTATCCAGCAGTCATCATAGTTCAGAGGGAGATGACAGGGTTTTACAGTGGTGCCCCGCATAGCGACGATAATCCGTTCCGGATAAATCATCACTATCCGGAAACGTCACTATGCGGGGGGGGGGAACCCATAGGAACGCATTAAACTCTGTTTAATGCGTTCCTATGGGGGATAAACTCACCGCTAAGTAGGAATCCTCCATAGGGCTGCCATTTTTGCCGCCTAGGTAAATGAGGGCAGGGCACGAAAATGGAGCGGGCGGCCATTTTTTTCTTCCGGTGGCCATTTTGGAACCGCCGATCAGCTGTTTTTAGAACATCGCAATGCGAAACACTTACCGATCATCGCAATGCGATGTTTAGCCATTCTAAACATCGCAATGCGATCGCTTTTGCGATTGCAAAAGCAACATCGCTATGCGGATTCGCCGTTAAACGGTGCGCTAGCTATGCGAGGCACCACTGTATATGCAAATGGATGGAATCTCTCAATAGGCCACCTGTGTTGGAGTTTTTGCAACCTCGGATGCTGCCTCTAGTAGGTGTGGCTTAGAGGGACCTTCCTAGGTTGGGGGTGACTGTCAGTTTGTCCAGCACCACATCCATCTATAGACACCTGTTGCTGAGAAGTCGTTGTGTTTCTTCTTAGTTTGCAGTTTGAGCCGTTCAATCGCAAGTAATGAAAACACTTTTATTCTTTCTCTTACTAATTCTTAGCGTGAGTAATGGAGACTGTCGGTGCCAGTTCATGTGAAAAATAGGTGGACGACTCCGGGGAATTTGATTCAGGTTTGTGAATCCCTACACATTTGCAGCGCAGCAAGAGGAACTTAACAAACATTCAAAACTTTACGATGCCCTTCTCAGTGGCTGCTGATATCCTGCAATATTGGCTCAGGCAATATTGATCCTAAAGGGTCAAGGATCTGACTTAACTTAAGCCAGCTTTGGGGTTTGCTGTTAGATCAAATCGTCATCCAGAAAACAGGAGAACAGGAATGTTATTTGCTATAAGGATCGGAGCTCAGAAGCAGCATAAGCTGGTTTCGATCAAGTGGCCGTCTCCCCTTTTTAAAAAACCTTACACATGTTTTCCAGCATGTTTAGTGTTTTAAATGGACCTGGAGTATGCAACAAACAGTCTGAAGCTGCCTTAAAGACAAACATATTAATGCAACCGTCCACACAGTGTTGTCTATTGAAGCAGAAAGCGGCACAGAAACGTGAAGGCTAATAAATTTAATATTGCTGGACGTCAGCCAAAGTTGCCAAGGTACATCACAGGTACAGCGAGAAGTGTAATCAGTACGTGAAATAAACACATAAGGTACATCCTGACAGGTAAAGGTGTTCAGAACTCAGGTATATTAAAAACACAGTTGCCATTCTCCACCGCAGCGGTTGGCAACCTTGTGAACTTTGTCCTGCAAACTTATCTCCTGTACGTCAAGGAAAGAAAAACCTTGATTCAGATTAAGTCCAAACCAACCGAATCAAACCTACTGAGAAAAAACCTCAAATTGAGGAATTTCTGTAAACTCCTTTATCGCAGGATTGATATATTTCTCTCCCCCCCCCCAAAAAAAGAGCAATAGAGGACGGCCGGGAAATAGAAGGGATCTGGTCCAAAACGACAGCCGATCCAATCATTCGAAGGGAAAGCGTTTTACAAAATGGCTCCTTCCAGAACTTTATTTCTGCTGATCATTTTCTCGATTCCTCCCCCCCAAAGTTTTATCTGGGCTTCTTTCCATTGAACCCAGATGTATTAAGACCCGCTTAAGATATTTTGCTGCCCGGCGCGAAGAACAACATGGCGCCCTTAACAACGTCCTTCCACACAGATGACGGAACAGCAACGAAATTATTCCCGAATTTGTGCCTAGACGCAAAAATTAGCACAGACCTACGACGTGCAAAGCCGTCTCATGTGTTTGTGAACAGTGGACACCCAATATTCAGAAACCATTGGGAGAAATCCGAAACCCAAAGAAGAAGCTTTGATACTCTCATGGAGATGTCCGCGAGCTTCTTGGAGTTCTCCAGGTTTAGCTGCCATCTTTGCACAGATCCAGTTTGGGGGAGTCCAGGAGCACCGTCATTTGCTGCTCGTCTTCTTGGCCCTTCCTTGACCTTAAAAAAAAGCAGGAATGGAGATAATTAATCAACAGAGAGAGACGCCGGCATTGGTAAAGTCAACCGTCTGAATCGTTCAATGGCCGGGCAGCTGCGTTGCTCTCCGAAGGGGCTCAGTTCCATCCGAGGGTCCAAGCAGGATTAGGAAAGAAGGCTTCCGGGAACCCCAGAGAGACCCAGCCAGGCATCGTCTGTAGATCAAGGGCCCCATCCTGTGTGCCAGAGGCGTCCGGAAAGTCCACAAACCAAACATGATGTGCCCATTGCCCTTGACTTGTGTTGCCGCCCAACGGGTGGCATTTAAAGACAGATTGTTATAGAATCATGGAGTTGGAAGGGGCCTCTATGACTAACCCTCCTGCTCAGGAGGAAGCCAAATCAAAGCAGATCTGATTCTCTCTTGAATGCCTCCACAGCGCTGTAGCGCTCACCACCTCCCGAGGTCATGCGTTCCACTGTCGTACTGCTCTAACAGTTGAGAAGTTTTTTCCTGATCTTCGGCCTAAATCTGACTTCGTGTCGCTTGAGCCAATTCGTACGTGTCCTGCACTATGGGAGGATGGAGAACAGATCCTGCCCCTCCTCTGTAGGACTACCTTTCAAGGATTTGAAAGGTGCTATCCTGTCTCCTCTCGGTCTTCTTTTCTTAAGGCTAAACCTGCTGAATTATTTCCATCTTTCCTCCTAGGGCTTGGTTTCCAGCCCCCCGACCCTCCTGGTGGCCCTCCTCCGAACTTTGTAAGTTCTATTTCCAATTATCCCAGGTGATGAGCATTACTCGGGGCTAGACCCAATGCCTTCCATGGGACACGGGGCCAACCAGATGCCCTAACGAGATTCCCCCAAGCAGAGCCGGGCCGAAGGGCATCTTTCCCCCTGTGCTCCCCCCACGAATAGTATTGACAGGTTGACGTTCTCAGAACTTAGCACTTAGTGCAAATATTGAGGGTCTAAAGGAAGGACTAAGACCAAGGAAGGACCAAGTGTTGGGAAATAATCATAATATTCTCTAAAGGGCCACCCAAAGGTCATCCGGTCCAACCCCCCCACCATCACAGGAAATCCTCAGCTAAGACACCTCTGACCATCCCACCTCTTTCTGAAACCCTCAAACAGATCCAGGAACTCACTGCCTTTCCACTTGCTCGACCGTCTCTGGCAGGGGGACGTTCCGTGTCTCCGGAAGAAGACAGGCGACGGTGCCGGAGATGATGGGGGAGATTCCGTAGATGATGAGCGGCAAGGGTGGGAAAAACTCCCCTGTCATCTGCACCAGAGGGGCGATCATGCTGCCCACCCGGGCCATGGTGCCCCCGAGGCCCAGCCCGGATTGCCTGGCGTGGAGAAAAGGAAGTAGACATGAAGACGTTTTGATCGTCCTCCGCACACTTCTAGTCCTCAAGGTCTGTTCTCGGCGAATTGGCTCTCTGGTACATTTCCATTCTGACTTTCTTCCAGGGAGCTCAAGGAGAAAGGATTTTGTTTGTTTGTTTGTTTGTTTGTTTGTTTGTTTGTTTGTTTGTTTGTTTGTTTGTTCGTTCGTTCGTTCGTTCGTTCGTTCGTTTGTTTGTTGGCAAAGTTTGTAGAGGAAAGTACAGTAGGACCCCCGCTATCCATGGGTGATCGGTTCCAAGACCCCCGCCCCGCAGATGCTGAAATGCAGATGATAACAAATGCTATTCTAAGAGTGAATGCTATACATCAGTGGACTCCAACCTTGGACCTCCAGATGTTTTAAGACTTCAACTCCCAGAAATCCTGGCCAGCAGAGGTGGTGGTGAAGGCTTCTGGGAGTTGTAGTCCAAGAACATCTGGAGGCCCAAGGTTGGGGACCACTGCTATACATAGTGTGGTCTCTGGCTCCCCCTAGTGGCCCATTCTGTTAACTTTATCTTTAGAAATATACCTGTATTTTAGATTTTTTTTTAAAAAAAATGTTTTCAGTATGTTCAGACCTTGGAGAAGTGACTCAGCAATACTGACCCCCATGGATGCAGGGGTCCTACTCTATGGGGAGAGGCTGGGATAGAGTTAGTGTCCATTATAGGAAAGCGTGTGCATGCATACACAAACACCAGCCTTGGCTAGAGGTTGTCCCTTAGAAGGCAAAACGGGACGTTACAGATCTTGGCGCAGGAAACAAAAATATCTTCACTGCACAGTTATAAAGAAACAGTTTGACACTAATTTAGTGGCCCGAGCTGCAGCCTACAATGTTTTGGGATTTGCGGTTTTGCGGTTTTTGTTCAAAGGACGGGGTTAAGGGCCATATTTTTGCCATGAAATAGTGAGCGGAACTACATTGCAGTATACCCCCTCCAATTAATTCAATTAATTGAAAAAAAAATTCCAACTACATGACAGTATTTGTAAGCATGGGGAAACTTGCATTTTTCTTTGAAGAATGTGTTTTTTTTTGGGACTCTGCATCCCACTTTTAAAAAAAGCCAATATTTTTGGTCATGTGAACGGCCATGTCATTGTATTCGTGACCGATGTATGTGTGTCCCTGTGTTCGCATCTTGGCAATGTGCTTGAGGTGATATGTTGTCTTGTTGAAAAATCTTGTCTGCTGTCCAAATTCTTCTCCTTTGCAAATATTTTTAAAAGAAACGGTTCGACTTTAGCATCACATCGCAAAGGCGCTGGAGTCTTTCTGTCTGCAACACTGATACAGCGCTATGCCACTTATATAAAAAAAGAGGGGGGAATTAACTCCAAACAAGACAGTGATGGATAAGAAAAGAATTCAAGCAGAGTCAGGACAGACCCATGGGAGAATCAATGGGTCAACCCTGGGTCTATTTAAGGCCATTTAAAGAACAGCGTAGCCCCCTTCGCTGAATCAGGTTGATTCAGTTGAGGCTGCCCCATAATGACAGTGAAAGAAGCATGTGACACGAATCGATACATTAATACCTGGACACAATTCTCAGATTATTTGGGCAATGCAGTTTCAGTTTTAATCTGGATCTTCTGATGCGCACCAAATGAGCTCTCAAAATATATTCCACTTTTATGCTCCG
>NW_018151820.1:116988-138699 GCF_900067755.1 Pogona vitticeps | reverse complement strand
TTTTTTAAAAAAGGAAGGGGGGATCAACAAATAAGCAGTATCTTTCTAAGGAATGCATACTATTAGTATTAAATGAGGGACAGCCCTGAAATAAGGCTGTTCCCGGTCCAGCAAAGCACAGGGGTTGTACACCCACTGGGAAGCAGAACTGAAGCCTGAATTCTTTGACCCACCTGATCACGGTTGGGAAAAGTTCTCCGGTAAAGATGTAGGCAGAGTTGAAGGAAGCTGCTAAGGAGCCTTTCCCGATCACAGCAAAGGTGAGCCGCAGATTGCTCAAATCTAGGGCAGAAAGAAACAGAATGGTTTATGCTCCGGGGTCATCTGCCAGAGAGAATCCTTGCCTTTTTCCACTGCATTGAATTCCAGAATAAATCTCACACGTACATTCCGACAAGCTCTCCTCCTTTGACACCAAAGTTGGAGTTGAATATTTGATGTTTCGTTCAGAAGTTTCAGATTGCTTACATTTAGGAACCTCCTACTTTGTGGGACAGGAAGCAACCGTCAGAACTGGATATGGAACAACGGATTGGTTCAAAATTGGGAAAGGAGTACGACAAGGCTGTATATTGTCCCCCAGCTTATTTAACTTATATGCAGAATACATCATGCGGAAGGCTGGACTGGAGGAATCCCAAGCCGGAATTAAGATTGCCGGAAGAAATATCAACAACCTCCGATATGCAGATGATACCACTCGGATGGCAGAAAGTGAGGAGGAATTAAGGAACCTCGTAACGAGGGTGAAAGAGGAGAGCGCAAAAAAGGGTCTGAAGCTCAACATCAAAAAAACTAAGATGATGGCCACTGGTCCCATTGTTTGTTCATTCGTTCGTTTAGTCATTTAGTTGTGTCCGACTCTTTGTGACCCCATGGACCAGAGCATGCCAAGCCCTCCTATCTTCCACTGCCTCCTGTAGTTGTGTCAATTTCATGTTGGTTGCTTCGCAGACACTGTCCAGCCATCTCAACCTATCCATGGAGAACAAACCTGGCCCCATCACCTCCTGGCAAATAGAAGGGGAAGATATGGAGGCAGTGACAGATTTTACTTTCTTAGGCTCCATGATCACTGCAGATGGTAACAGCAGCCACGAAATTAAAAGACGCCTGCTTCTTGGGAGGAAAGCGATGACAAACCTTGACAGCATCCTAAAAAGCAGAGACAACACCTTGCCAACAAAAGTCCGAATAGTCAAAGCTATGGTTTTTGCGGAGCGATGTACGGAAGTGAGAGCGGGACCATAAAGAAGGCTGACAGACGAAGAATGGATGCTTTTGAATTGTGGTGCTGGAGGAGACTCTTGGGAGTCCCCTGGACTGCAAGGAGAACAAACCTATTCATTTTGAAGGAAATCAACCCTGAGTGCTCACTGGAAGGACAGATCCTGAAGCTGAGGCTCCAATACTTTGGCCGTATCATGAGAAGAGAAGACTTCCTGGAAAAGACCCTGATGTTGGGAAAGTGTGAAGGCAAGAGAAGAAGGGGACGACCGAGGATGAGATGGATGGACATGGTCATTGAAGTGACCAACATGAATTTGACACAACTCTGGGAGGCAGTGGGAGACAGGAGGGCCTGGCGTGCTCTGGTCCATGGGGTCTGTTTGAATGCTGATTTTTCAGCTTTAAAAGCATTGTTTTGCTTTTATTTAAAAAACGTTGAAATATGATGTCTACACTGCCTTGCTAGACATCAGTCACATCCTGTTTCTCCATGTCCCCACCACCACCACCACGTTCCTGTTGTGCAACCCTCACCTTGAGGCACAAAGATGTTGGCTAAGATGCACAGTCCGGCCAGGATGAGGGAGAAAGCTTGGCAGAACCGTCGGCCAACGAAGGTAATAATCAGGACCGAGATGAACTTGGCGGGGAAGTCCACCGCCCCGAAGACCAGCATGGTGAGGTAAATGTTGAAGCCGAAGTTCTGCAGATCCATGACCAGCCCATAATAGGCAAAGCTGGTGGCAAACCTAAGGTGCAAAAAAAAGGTGAATCAGAACGCCAAAAAAAAAAAAAAAAAAAAAAAGGTGAATCAGAACGCTGTTCCTTCGGTAATCCGAACGACGGTCAATGACGCATTGAGAGAAATTGACTCGCCCATTGAGAATATCTAAAGGCTTAGAGTCAACAGACAAATTTATCAAGACCTTGGCCCCCTTTTATGGAGTATGTGGTTAAGAACCCACAGTTTCAACAACCTGCATTTTCAAATTTTGGAGAGATGTTCTTTTTTTCCAGTTGTGGCACTTAGGACGGGAATACTGGACACGAACCCACAGTTTCAACAACCTGCATTTTCGAATTTCGGAGAGATGTTCTTTTGCTCTTTTTTTCCAGTTGTGGCACTTAGGACAGGAATACTGGACATCGTGTGCCATTTTCTGCTGAGCAAGAAAGGGAGCCATCTGTTTCCGATTTGTTTCAATAAAGTTATTTCATTGTTTTAAAAGTCAGCAAGAAGGATTCCTAAGGAAGGTAGCTGCATTGCTCTGGATCAGTTAAAAAAAAAAATCCGTGCTCCTCAGAGTCTGCCATAATTTGGGGAGTTGTGTGTCGGTTTTGGGATTTTGATTGTGGTGAACTGTTTAGAGCAGCACTCCTCACTAAGGCAGTGGCCTATCAAGAGACAAAATAACTCCGGTAGGACCCCTGTATCCACAGGATCGGTATCCGCAGTTTCATTTATTTGCGGTCTGAGAATATTAAAAGAAAAAAACCCTAGAAATATGTATTTTCAAAATGAATCGTCCAGAACTGATTGCTGGTGGAAGTTAGAGACTGTGCTACATATTCTTGTTGTTAAAGACAAGTTCTGGTAATGCAGAGTGAAAATATCTTTTTTTCTGGATTATTATTATTTTTTCTTTTACCATGCTGCATAGCATTCATTATTATACGCGGTTTTCAGCATCCGCTGTGGGTGGGACTTGGAATCAATCCCCTGCAGATATGGGCTCCTGCTGTAAATAAATAAATCACCTCGCTTCAGCTCTTTAATCTTGGGGAGAGCCGTTCTTTTTGAGAGCTTAATGGCCTGAATTTTTTTTTTTTGGAAGACAAATAGCCCTCAAAACGCTTTGCATTACTGAACAGAAACAGCTGGCAAGACGGATCTCTTTAATCGTTGAAATGACATGTCGTCAAGTTGATTCCGATGAATGGCGACGCTTTCTAGGGTTTTTCTGGGTATCGAGGACTCCCTTCTTCCAGGAGCAGCCCAAGGCTATGCAGGCTGGCTCCTCCTGGGAGACGCCACGGGGATTCGAACTCATGACCGCTGGCTCTTGATCCAGCCACCTAACACAGTGAGCTACCCCCAATGCACTGCAGATAATGTGGGATTCTCCAAAACGAAAACCCACAACAGAATATCCTGCAATCCAACGATCCCCATAGTTTTACTGGTCATACTGGTCGTCATACTGGTCACATACTAAGGATCTCAGGAGCTGGAAGTGACCGCACGGCTACCCTTCCATGCATGGGTTTTTCAAGTAGAAATCTGGCATTATTTCTGCCCCTGCCGCCCCTTTATATGTATAATCTTAAACTTGCAGAGCAGGAAATGACCAAAAGGAAGATCAACTCCATTCCCAGAGGAGCAATGGGGAATCGAACTCGCCACCTTATTCCCGCAACCCGGCTCTCGCAGGAACAAAACATTTCCCCAGCAAGCGGAAGGCCTTACCAGACAAAAGACACCCCGCAGGAGATCCTACGGACAGTCGGCGTCCGGACAAGGTCGGCCATACTGTGACTGGCTTTGTTAGAAGAAAGCTCCTTCTGCATGCTCAGTTTCAAAACCTAAAAAGAAAAGGGAGCAAAGATGAGGGAGAAGCACGAAGGAAGGAGATCGTAGGAATACGAATCCGCTCGTTCCCGGACAAGAGTCTGGAAATGTCCCGCCGGCTCTTGGGGCCGTTCCAAGCCTCACGGGCAAAGGGCTGGCAAAAACGTTGATCCATGTAGATTCATAAGCTTGAGCTGTGCAGCAAATTGTGTTACTTTGTGCTGTGTTGTGTTTCAAACTCTCCCCATTGATATTGCTGGGGAAGCTTCCCTTAAGAAGGAGCGGGCTGGCAAAGAGTTTGGGCAAAGGGTTCATCCAATTGCAAATCAGAGCTGTACGGCGAAGTGTTTTGCTTTTTTAAAAAAACTGCAATCACTCCTCTTAATTTATACAGTATTTGTGCGGTGGCAGAAGTTTCAATCAACGGGAAAAGGTCTGACAAAACGGCACACTGGGAAAACTGGCGCTTTTTCAGGGACGTTGGCAAGTCTTTGGATCCGAGTTCCAAGTTCGAGTCTTGGGTATCAAATACCGAGCCCCAAGTATTAGTCCCTATTAAAACAAGCTTTTTTCCCCCAGAAAAAAGGAGGGTTCTGAGTTCAAGTCATTGAAAAAAACAAAAAAAAACCTGAGTCGAGTCACCCGTGCGACTTAAGTCCGACCCGACAGTGAGCCTTTATTATCCACAGAGCAAACAATCTTTACCCCCTTAGGAGTCCCAGACAAAGTAGTATTTTGAGAAAGTCACTGCAGATGAACACCAGGGCTGTCCTAATTGTGTCACAATGAAGCCTATCTCTTTACTCAGAAAATTATTTATAAATTGCTTTTCTGCCTCCCTCATCCTCGGGCCCTCAGACTAATGCACAGTTTAAAAAAACCCCGACAACAATAAAAATGAAATTGCAAAAGTAAAATCAGGGACAAATGCATTAATAAATAAAAGAAACCAAAGAACTTTAAAATCTAGCAAAGTTCTGGTCAAACTGTTCTGGGTGGTTTCCAGCGATAAAACGGATAATCCATCAAATTAAAACACAGAAAATAGCCATAGAGGCATGGATGACAACCAGCACACGGATGTGAGGTGTCTGGAAAAATCAGGCAGAGAAACCAAGAAAAGGCCCCTTTGGAAAGATATGTTTTTGGGGAAGCTTTTAAATCTTGGGAGAGAGTTGGCTCCAGAGTCAGTGGAGCCACCACGAAGAAGGCCCTGATTCTGGTGGAGGAGTTTCCGGCCTCCTTCGTAGTGGCCGCTGGGTGGAGCAGTGCCGGACAAGACCTAGCGGTGCAGGCGAATGGCGTTGGGATGAGTGTGACCCCCCTACCTCGACGTCAAGCTTCTCTCCTTCCTGCTTCCTCCCATTTATCCAGGCCGCTCTCTTCAGACCTCGGACGGCTTGTTCCTGTTTCCCGGAAATCGCCAGCCAACGCGCGGACTCCACAAAAAGCCTACATGGCAAACACAACGGGGAAAAAAGAGAGAACATTTTGATTGCACATTGAAGGACGTCAAGCTGAGCGGTTAGAGCTGGACAGGAACAAGGCGCTCGGACTTCACTAAATGGAGATTTGTCTAATCTACATGCCAAGCTCAGAGAGCTTCCACTGTTTTGCAGTGTAACTTTTCCCCGACTTTTATAATCCTTAGGGTATAACGTCACTACATGCTGCAGGAAGAATACCATCTCGTTGGAAGAAGAGCTTTTTCTGTGCCTCCTGCTGAAACACAACATTCACTTTTGAGATTTGGGAAAGGAAAGAACAATTTAAAAAAATCTCCAGTTACTGTAATGGTAGTTACTAACCTTTACTGTAATGGTAGCAAATAACAAGGAGGTAACTGTTTTTGTTAATCCCTTTGGGGTTTTAAGCAGCATTTAAAAAGCAACCTTCTAGACTCCGCATGTGGCAGACCCTGAGTTGATATGCCAACCTACCAAGAGTAAAGGAAAAACACGAAGAAAGGCAAAGAGACGGCCAGTTGGAGCCAGCGCCAGTCAGAGACCGCATAGGCCGCTCCAGCCAGGATGAATTGCCCAGTGGTGTAGCAGTAACCGTTGATGGTGCCAACGATGGCACGGTATTTGGTTGGAATCCACTCCATGCCTGGAAGAAGAGAAAGCAAATCAACCGCCAGTTCCAAGGGACAAGCGTTTCCCCACTGACCGAATTGCACAAAAGGAATGCAACGGCTACACTCCTTCGTTCTACAATTTCCAACACAATACAGTAGGACCCCCTTTAGCCATGGGATCAGTATGCGCTGATTCACTTATCCACAGCCTAAAAATATTTAAAGAAAAATCCTAAAAAGATATGACGTATTTTTCCATGTATAAGACTATACTTTTGTCTAAAGGTATTTCTCAATATGAAATTACCAGAACTGGTCACCAGAGGGAGCCAGAGACCACACTAGGTATAGTGTTTGATAGAGAAATGTATTTCCACTGCATCATTACCAGAATTGGCCACTCCAGGGAGCCAGAGACCATGCTATGTATAGCATTCACTATTAAAATAGTGTTCACTATAATCCACATTTTTCATTATCCACAGGCTTTGACCTGATTCCCTACAGATACAGGATTCCTACTGTAATTACCCAGTCAGTATAAGCAACTGCATGCCCAGAACAGCTGTATCTGAGGTGCAGAGCTTATCAGCAAATAGTTACAAGTAGTGCAACTAGTTACTTTTAGGTACTAGGTAATTACAAAGCAATTGCAAAGTAACATTTTGTTATTTCAGTGAAATGAGTCATACCCAGCTACCTCAAAAATTGCTTTCAAAGGGCATTTCGAGAGCCAGGTGTTATGCCATTGTTTTCTCAGTCCGAAGTGGAAATACGCTTCTTTTTTTGTCTTTTGGGTTTGTATAAACATTTCTAAGCCACGATGTAAAAATTAGCCACAGGAATATTTCCCTGTATTTTCCTGGTTTACGGAGAGCAACAGCGCTTTGTGTTAGGATGATTGCTTGACTGGAGCAACTCAGGCGATAGCAGCATCCAGAAGTAATGAATAATTCAACTATTTCCCTCCCCCCCAAAAAAATGATACTTGAATCGATTATTTCCTAAAACTTCAAGAGATTTTGATGCTTCTCAGCCCCTATCCTGGGGCAGGGGAGCCTCAAACTCCCATGATTCACGGCGAGGATGAACGTCCCAGTCTAGATTTGCAAGACAAGGTGGAGAAGCGTGGAGCGACAAGGTGGAGCGAATCTTCTGATCGTGGGATCCGAGCGAGTGGAGGAGGGAGGTACTCACACAGCGAGACCGAGTTAAGTGCAATGCCAGACATGGCTGCTCCACACAGGAAGCGGAAAACGCAGTACACGGTGAAGTTGGGCGCAAAGGCCGTGCAGGCTCCGGCCACGCCCATCTGCAGGTAGGACCAGACTATGAGGGCCTTCCGTCCGAACCTGAAAGGGAGAAGCACGTAAGTCTTAACATGCTTCTTGTCTTAACCCTTCTCCTGCCAAATCTTTGGGGCCTCGGGAGTGGCCTGTTGCAATTTATTTATTTCTCTACGGAAGTGTCTATACTGCAACTCCGGCAGAAATTTTATTCGTTTACCGACTTACGACTTTTCTTTGCTGCCTTTACGTGCAGCAACTTAAAAGTTTTAATTCCTTCCTGCCTCAAATTCTCTCTTCCCCCCCACCTTTAACAGACAACTACTGTGAATCTGGCCTGGCTGAGACCAACACGGATGCATTAGTTCACCTAGACAGAAAAAAGAAAAGAAGAAGAATGAGAGAGAGAGAGAAAGGAAACGAGGAGGAAATCTCTCCCTATTTATAGCTTATTAAGTAGCTCTTCTGAAATTGCGCCACCTGCTGGCCTTCAAGAATCCTGTGTTAAACAAGCTGCAAACAAGCTTTTCCTGTTCTTTCCTTGTGTTGTAATTCGAACTGACTTTGGGGAACCTGAACTTTCTGGTGACTTCATAGTGAATTTGAATCCTGATTCCCCGTGAGTTTTATTACGTCACTCACCTTTACCTTTACCTAAGCTTAGTGATTCAGTGCTGGGTTGGGTAAGGGGGCGGTGATGGGTGTGGACCACCTGGGGAACAGAAAGGATCTCTCTGGTGTAATTTGGGGGTAAGTCAACAGTCTTCTCAGCTGTTGCCTCTTACCTGTCAGAGAGGCCACCAAAAACTATGGACCCAATCAGCACCCCGGCCATATAAATGGATTGAGCCATCTGCCTCAGGGATCGGGCATCACAGACCAAATCCCACTGGGAAGAAAAAAAAATGAGAAAGTATAGGCATTATGATAACACACATAGACCTGAAGTCCCAAGAGAACCATCATCGGCTACATCAAAGGTGGCTATTAGATGTCGCACATTAATTTCCTCGCCGACGTCTCTTACATTAAGTACACTTCGTTTTGGGATTGGCTAGTAGAAAGTAAACACAGGATTCATTTGCAGGTTTTATCTCTAAGGAAATCCTGCTGTGGGTGGACAAAGGGTTGATTACGGGAAATAATTGTCCCCCTTATCACCTCATTGAATCCCGAGAGACAGAACTTGAACAACTGGGGTTGGGTTGGGTTGGGTCATCGTTCCCAGAATCCCCGAGGCTGCAGGAGGACCGGCCACGTGGACTCGGGGATTTTAGGGGCCAAACAAGTCACTTTTCCAGGCTGAATGGTTACCAGCAATATCATGAGCACAGAAATGAGTTAGAAATCATAGAAAAGTGATGTTAGAAGGGGCCTACAAGGCCATCAAGTCCAACCCCCTGCTCAAGGCAGGAATATCATCAAAGCAGATCTGCCGGGTGATTATCCAAGTTTTTCTTGAATGCCTCCAGGGTTGGAGTACTCATCAACTCCAGAGGTCACTGGTTCTGCTGTCGTATTGCTGTAACAGTTAGGAATTTTTTTCCTGATATTCAACCGAAATCTTGTTTCCTTTAAGTTGAGCCCATTGTTGCGTGTCCTGCGCTTTGAGACGATCGAGGACAGATCTTGTCCCTCCTCTGCAGGACAGCCTTTCAGATATTTGAAAAGTGCTATCCTATCACCTCTTTCTCAAGGTTAACCCTGCCCAATCCTTTTCAGCCTTTCCTCGTAAGTGGTTGCATTTAATTGCAGAATCGTCTGACCACCGATAACACTTTTCTTACTGCTTTTAAGGACATGGTCTCAGAGCGCCACGGTAAACCACGTCTGAGTACTCTATACCTTGAAAAACCTAGAAAGGGTTGATGTAAGTCAGAACTGAGTTTGCAATATACGATTCCTATTATAGTATAATAATGAATTCCAGCTCAAAGTTCCAGCCGGTCATCCGTCACATCTTCCAAGATGATCCATTCTGTTCTTCCACTTGGTCCCTTGGTTTCCTGTCCTGCTTGCTGCGCCCCCCCACTTGAAACTGAGCTACTGAGCAATGAATGGGATTGTATGGAGAGCAAGAGGGTGATTCTGGAACTCGGGGATTCCTCTATATGTGCATCAGAGGGGCTGTCCTAGCCGCAGAAGGAAGGGAAGCACGCAGTCCTGTGTAATCCTGGGGATTAAGCAGGGCTGGGTTTAGTTACTGCAAAGATGGGAGACCACCAGGAATAACCAGGAGTTCCAGGTGGGGCAAGGAAACATCGCTGGTTGAAACCATGGACAGGTGTTGGAAGCAAGGGTTGACCTATCTGGAAATAGGCCCATGCAAAGAATCCGTTTTTTACATTGTCCGATGCTGCACATTTTATATGTTGTAAAAAAAAAGTGCTTTTCAAATACAATCACAAATTACTTCTCAAGCCCTATAAATGAGACGCAGAAGCTGAGCCCTCGAACCCTGACCCCCCAGGAAGGGGACATCGAACGCACCAGAGATCAATGTTTTGTAGGAGAAGGACGAAAGGAGGTCCTCTCCAATGTTGTCAACGGAAAAGTTATAATGTCTCCGAGCTGTGCCTTTCCACGTTTTGTTTGGCTTTGTTTTTTAAACAGACCCAAAGGAGCGAGCACAAAAATGATCCACAACACATTTCATAGCTTTTTTGACGTTGCAACTGCATTGTTCCAACCGCTGCAAAGTCTGGAAGCGACAACAGAAAAGGCCTCACTTGCACCCCCCACCACAGCCACGAATCAGAATCGACGTGCTATGGTGGTGTCCGTAAGCTGGCCTCATTGAAGTTAGGGAATGCAAAATGTGTATAGGTAGCTCAAACCTTAACCATCACAACAACCTTCACCCTACGGTTAGGTAAAGGTAAAGGTTCCCCTTGACATTTAGTCCAGTCGTGTCCGACTCTAGGGCGCAGGGTTCATCCCCGTTTCCAAGCCGTAGAGTGAACGTTTTGTCCGAAGACAGTTTTTGTGGCCAGCGCGACTAGACACGGAACGCTGTGACCTTCCCAACGAGGTGGTCCCTATTTATCTACTGACATTTTTACATGCTTTCGAACAGCAGGAGCTGGGACAAGTAACAGGAGCTCCCTCCGTTGCGTGGATTCGATCTTACGACGGCTGGTCTTCCGACCTTGCAGCCCAGAGGCTTCTGCGGTTTAACCCGCAGCGCCACCATGTCCCACTCACCCTACCATTAGCCGTAAAGAAATATCCATTTCCCCTAAGGCCCTAAAGCATCCTTCCTGAAAAATCAGCCAACGGAAGCGTGTTTTAAGAAAAATCCTGCTGTTGAAAAACAAAAGTTTTTACAGAACTTTTGTACCAACCTGGGGACACACTTGGTCTCATCTGATTCTGGAAGTTAAGGAGGATTTCGCTTAGTTCCTCATTGGGTGAGAGACCCCTAGCTATTACCAGCGGCTTCCAATTCTTGGAGAGAATCCAATTTGGAAATTGGAAAGCTGTTGGCAGATGAGAAAAGAAGACTGAGGGCAGGAGAGCACTTTTCAAATACTTGAAAGGTATTCATACGGAGGAGGAGGGGCAGGATCTGTTCTCCATCATCCCAGAGTGCAGGACACACAACAATGGGCTCAAGCTACAGGAAGGCAGATTTCGGCTGAATATTAGAAAAAAACTTCCTAACTGTTAGAGCAGTACGACAATGGAACCAATAACCCTTGAGAAAGGGTGAGTGTGTCAACACTGGGGGCGTTCAAGAGACATTTAGACAACCCCCTAGCAGATATCCATTTCTGCATTGAGCAAGGCGTTGGACTCAGTGGCTTCATAGGTCCCTTCCAACCTCATTATTCTATGATTCTATCATTCTACGAACCAACTCAAGAGAAGGGCCAATTCTTATGTTCTTAATTTCTCAAGCTCTGGGCTTCGTTTGCTCAAACCAACCAAACCCTCTCTAGTAGGGTCTTGGCACTCACCTCACTGACGATGGTGTTCTTGAACACGCTCCTGTCGTAGGTCCAACCCTCAGGACACGGCTCGGTGTCCACAGCGGTGTCGTTGGCGAGAGAAGCATTGGGGTCCAGGAGCCTCCACTGGGTGGTGACGAAACGGCGACACCTCTCAACTTTCTGGTTCCCGTCCATGGGGATGGAGATTCGGAGGAGGCTCTGGGCTCCCAACTCTTGGCTGACGTTGGGGTGGCCGAAGCGGGTCGCGTTGGCCGTCGTCGTGATGCGGATTTGGCAGTGGTGCCCGGGAATCCCGGCGGTGAAGTTCTGCAGCATGTTGTGTCCGGCCAACATCATCAAGGGGATAGCCAAGAAGGCCACCGAAAGCCTTTGGAAGTGCCCCATCCCGCCTAAGTTGTCGAGGATTTCGGCAAACGTCATGGCGAGGCGGCTGGCCGGCACAAGGAAGGAGCTGAAGAGGGCGCAGTTGGTTTGAGCTTTACGAGTAACAAACGATGGGCACAACGGTAGAAGAGTGGGCCGTTCTCAAAGCAGCTAGAATGGTGCTCCCCCCCCTTTTTTTAAAAAGAAAGGTGGAGATTCTGGACTTCCTTACTTTTAATATCCCTCCTGCCTCCTTACACTTCCTTTATGCACCAAATAAGCAGTCCGTGGCTTGAGGGTGGACCTCCGTCCCAGTGGAGAAGGAGAAGTGGAGAACGCTGTGGCTTCACCGGTGGTACCTCCACCATTTGGCTCAGCCCGTTATATAAAGCGCCACACGGGTTAAAGTATTACTTTCCTTGGGGAGGCAGCGTGGGCTGCTAAATGGTCCGGAAAGATGCTCAAGGGGCCAAGGGACAGGCCGGCCCGACCGGTGGACCTTGCATTGCATCACACAACGGACGTCGCCAATCCAAAGAGGAAGGGGTGGAGGGAGAATTATGGCACTGTAGATTTGTAAAGCTAGAAGGGTCAATGAATCATCAATGAATGAGAGCTCGCCACCCTTTGAGGCTGTTCCTTCCACTGTCAAAAAAAATTCTTCCTAATGTTTAGGCATAATCTCCTCTATTTTGAATCTATTCCTTCAGGCCTTCCCTTCTGGAATCCCAGAAAATAAGCTAGCTCCATCTTCTACGTGGCAGCCTTCAAATCTTTGAAGACGGCCACCATGGCACTTCCCAGCTTTCTCTTTCCCCAGGCTAAAAAACCATCTAGCTTTGTCAACCGTTGGTCCAAGGACAACTTTTCCAGACCTTTCGCTTTCTTGATCATGCCCTTCTGGGACACATTCCAGCGTCTCCTGATCTCTGGTGCCCATAAATGGACCCAGTATTTTAGGTGAAGTTTGACCAAAGCAGAACAGACCTTCCTCTGAATCTGAACACAGTCGTAAGCCTGGTGCGATAATATAACCTTTGCTTTTTCTTGCTGATTATCCAGTAATTGGCAGAGGTGGGTGTCAACACTGATTTACGTAGGCTTGTCTCTTTTTTCCTTCTCCCAAATTTATGGACTGTAAAAATCTGTTAGGTGTGCTCGGTGATAGGGTAGATTTTCCCTGAGTTCAGTTTTGTTTAAGTTGTTTTAGTTGGCTTAAGCGAATTCCTCTATTCAATTCTAATCAATCAATCAGAATGAAATTATCTTTCAGATCGTGATCTTCTTTGAATTTTTCGTTCGCCCCTAACTATGTAGAACAATATACTGTATTTTTCGCACTATAAGACACACTTTTTCCCACAAAACAGGGGGGTGAAAAGTCTGTGCATCTTATGGAGTGAAGAAAATAGATTATTTTTTCCTGTTTTCTTCTCCTAAAAATTTGGTGCGTCTTATGGAGAGGTGCGTCTTATGGAGCGAAAAATACGGTATCTGATAGCAAAGAATCCACCTGGTAGAGTAATTATCGTGTGTTGTCTGAGCACATTGGGCGATCCAGGGTTTTCCCCACTAAATTGCAAAATTATCTGGTTGATCCTTTGGTCAGCCTCTCTGTCTCAACCCGTCCTACCTCTGAGGGTTGTTGTGTGGAAAAGTCAAGGAGAGGAGAACCCTTAGGCTCATTGGAAGAAAAAAACAGAATAGAAATATAAATGATAAATACATTTTGCAGGGGAAATCACATACAAAATACGAGTCCCTCCTGCATCTTGTTTACCCAGACTGATGTGCAGACCAGATGGAATCGCCTTACGTTTACAGCACTGCAATATTTATGGAGATTGGAACGGATCTGATTTATCAGTCCTTGTGAGACGAGGAGAATTTTGCTCTCTTTTTTTGAGAATGATTGTTGGGTTCGAGGCTGAGCTGTCCGCATGCAGCATTTCAAGATGAAGGAAATGTGTTGGTTTACAAATCAGCATCATCTCAAATTCTGGCTCGCCTGAAGGCTAGGATTATTGAATCACTGATCGCCCGCAAGGAAGGACAGTTTCTCACAGTGTTCTCTTCAAAAAAAAAATCTCTTAATTGTTCTGCTTTTTCTTTCTGACCCTAAAGCCCCATGAAAACTGCCTTTGAAGCCCCTGGCTGTGTCAAAGGAAGGAAAGACCGTAGAATCGTGGAGTGGGAAGGGGCCCCTAAGGCTATGTAGTCCAACCCCCTTGCTCAGTGCAGGAATCCACATCAAAGCAGATCTGACAAGAGGGTGGTCCAGTTGTCTCTTCAATGCCTCCATCGCTGGAGCCCTCACCACCTCCTAAGGTGATGGGATCCGTTGTCGTACTGCTCTAACAGTAAGGAAGTTTTTCCTGATCTTCAGCCTAAATCTGGCTTCCTGTCACTTGAGCCCATTATTCCGTAGAATTAATGGAACCTTGGTAAGTCCAACCTTTATAGAAGCCCTATTGATGAAATGGGCCTGCTCCCATGGAAAGCAACCACTGGATTTAGGCTCAGGCATCTCATGAAAAAAAACAACACAGAAAGCAGACCCTAGTAACCTCACGGCTGCTCCTTCCTTGACCCAAGGGTCCAACGTCTGATGCTTGAAGACCGTCCTGGGGAAACGAAGCTGGTTGATCATTTCCTACCTGCGCGCAAAGTCCAGTTGCCCAACCGATGGGGTTGCCAAGATGGCAGCCGTTGACTCTCGCCTGCCAGAAAGAAACGTTGACCCGAGTGCTTGTGGCCTGGGCAGGCTTGTGGCCCGTCACAGCCCAACCGTCTTGCAGCCAGGCAGAACCGTTTGGCCCCGTCTTGACCGCCTTCACCCTTCGCTTGTGCAATGAACTGAAATAACTCCCAACGGATCAGTGGCCAGGGCACTGAGCAGGACGCCAAGGATCGGCCATTTCCCCTCCAAGCTTGGGTACGAAGGGAGATTTCACGCATGACGAGCTGGAGGGAGGAAGATGGGGAGGAGAGGAATCATTGACTGAGGCTTCGCTTCCACAAGAGCTGTGCTTCCAGGAAAGCCTCTTCTCTGGGTTGACAACCTGGCAGGGGTTATCCATTGATAGGGCAAAGGGATAAAGGAAGGTCAAACTCAACAGGTCCAGAGTTACCGTTCCCTTTATGATTAATTCAGTACTTCTTCTTATCCCAGGTTGCGACAAGGCACAGATTTGTCCTGTGGCTTAGTCCAGTTTGGGGACGAGTTGGTTAGTTCCTTTTCTGGGCAACCACATGCAGTCCAGCCCATCCCTGATCCACAACTACTCGCACTATTCAGGTCCCTGTCAGGCATTACTGGGTTGTCTGGCTTTGTTGTTGTTGTTGTTTCATTGGGTTTGTTTGTTTTGCAGCTAGGGCTGCTACACTTTGGTTCAGTTCCAGCCTGTGTGGCCGCCGGGATCAAACCAAAACAGAGTGACGGAGCTGTCCATTGGTCTAAGTGGCTTCACGATCTTGAGAATCAAAAGCTTCCTCCGTGCCCTATGGAGGGGGAGAAAGAGCACGTGGCAAAGTTTTCCGGGGTTTTTAAGCCTTTGCAAGGCAGCACTGAATTGGGTGGTTGGCAAACCAATTAAGCACAGTGACTTTTAGAAATAATAACAATACAGTGGTGCCTCGCTAGACAGTTACCCCCGCATGACAGTTTTTTCGCTAGACATTGACTTTTTGCGGTCGCTATAGCGATTTCCAAAACAGTGATTCCTATGGGGGAATTTCGCTGGACAATGTTTGGTCCCTGCTTCGCAAACCGATTTTTGCTAGACAACAATTTTGACAGCTCCCTCCGCACTCGCAAAACGGGTGTTTCCGGGACCTAGGTGTTGCAAGACAGCTATTTAAACAGCTGATCGGCGGTTCGCAAAGCGGCTTTCCTATGGCCGATCTTCGCTAGACAACGACGATTCTTCCCCATTGGAACGCATTAAACAGGTTTCAGTGCATTCCAACGGGGGAAATGCTTTTTCGCTAGACGATGATTTCGTTAAACAGCGATTTCAGTGGAACAGATTATCATCGTCTAGCGAGGCACCACTGTAACAATACTAATTTTAAAAATTTGAAAGCTTCCTCCTGGGCCCTAATGGAGGAGGAGACAAGATGATTATTTTTTGTTATTTTCTTTTCTCATGAGCCTGCCAGTAACGCTACTGTTTTGTGCATAGGCGCTTGCAGTGTGGGCTACCCATCCCCTGAGAGAGAACCCCAGTCAACGGTGAAGTCCAGTCTCCAGCTGCAAAGGGAGATGACGTGTTTTAAGCCCTTGTATTTATGAACCTCACCGGCAAAAATGTTTTGTCTTGGGGAGGGTGAGTGGGCTGTGTGTTTGCAAAGGCCCATGCTCTCAGGAATTGATTAGTCCTCGCACTCCGATTGCTCTCAACTCTTGGGGCAGAAGGGAGAGAGGCGGAGCCTTCAAACGGGGAGGCGGGGCCTCCCTTGATTTTGGAGTCCCAAACACGGGGTTGGGGGTCAGCAGGTGCCGAGGTTGGCAGCCTTCACCGCCTTAGCCCTGCGGTTTCATAACAAGAGGAGAAAAACAAAGCCGACCAGGAGAGTGGAGGGAAGGCCGCTAGCCGATCCGCGGGGGAGTGCTTTGGAAACTGGAGGGAGGAAAAATTCTGCCTCGTGTTGCATTTTCTCCCCACTGCTTCCCGAGGTGCTTAGCCAAGAGAAACAGGCGATGCTTACGGATTTGCGGGCAAGGGCAAAGCCGTCAGCGAGCGTTTGTTTCGCTTTGGGGCTTCGGCCGAGCACAGCTGGGTTGCTAATCTTCTGCATGGGCTGGGGTGGGGGTTCTTTTGAAGATCCGGAGGTCAGGCGGCGTGGCCCGCTGAACCCCGGGGAGGCAGGAAAGGCATCGGAAAGCTGGGAAGGGGGGCCCCGCAGCGGTGGGCCAAGATGCCCGGGGTGGAACGTCCCCCACTGAAGTCCTCTGGGTATGGTGTCAAAGAACTGTGGAGTTGGAAGGGACCTAAGAGGCCATCAAGTCCAACCCCCTGCTCAACACAGGAACCTCAATCCAAGCAGATCTGATCCATAAAAAGTTGTCTGATTTTTTTTCTCTCTCTCTCTCTTGAATGCCTCTGGTATTCGCTCTGCCCTCGGGCCCAGATAGCTGGATCTAGCCCAAAGTGGCTCACAGCAATGGGCTGCCTGAAGCTGAGGGCATCTGGGCAGCTTACTGCAGACCTGGCAGATTGTTGTCACCACAGGGAGTTGTCAGTGTTGTCGTATTTGGGCAATTCCTCCTTGATCTCGGACAGATCATCCAGATCTGCTAGCGTTGCTCAAGTGCTGGAGAGGAGAACAACTAGAACTGGCTGGCTGGCGTGGATTATTTCAGTGGTCCCCAACCTTGGGGCCTCCAGATGTTCTCGGACTACAACTCCCAGAAGCCTTTTCACCACCACCTCTGCTGGCCAGGATTTCTGGGAGTTGAAGTCCAAGAATATCTGGAGGCCCAAGGTGGGTGGGGGCACTGGATTATAGGATTAAAGAGCTGCAGGGGTCCCATTGGTCATCTAGACCAACCCGCTCTCCTCTCACTTGACAGACGGCCCTCCGGACTCCACAAGCAAAGCTAAGCTAAAATCTCCTTTTCTGCAACTGGAGCCCACCAGTTCTGGTCCGGCCCTCTGGGAGTTGGACTGGATGGCCTTGTAGGTCCCCCTTCCAAATTCACTTTTCTATGCTTCTATGATCTTGCATGTGACCGCCCTTCAGATACTAATATGCCACTTTTCTCCTTCCTCCTCCTCTTTTCTGGTCCTCTAGAGCAGTGGTTCTTAACCTTTGTTACTTGGATGCTTTTGAACTGCACCTCCCAGAAACCCCAGTCAGGACAGCTGGTGGTGAAGGCTTCTGGGAGTTGCAGTCCAAAACTCCTGAGTAACCCAAGGTTAAGAACCAGTGCTCTAGAGCAGTGGTCCCCAACCTTGGGGCCTCCAGATGTTCTTGGACTTTAACTCCCAGAAATCCTGGCCAGCAGAGGGGGTGGTGAAGGTTTCTGGGAGGTGCAGTTCAAAAGCATCCAAGTAACAAAGGTTAAGAACCACTGCTCTAGAGTCCCACCTGCCCTACCCCGGCCCTCAGCTGCCTGTCTTTTCATGCAGTCCATGGGGATCTGCCTTTTTGCATGCTGTGGGGGGGGGGAAGAGTTTGGGATTGGCCTTTACTGGCTCATGAAATGACATTCGGAGGAAAGAGATGCTGAGATTAGTACAGTGGGGTCTCGACTTACGAACGGCTCGACATACGAACGTTTCGACTTACGAACCACTCTCATAGGAATATATGGACTCGACTTACGAACTTAGATTCGAGTTACGAACTCTTTTTTTCCTTTTTTTTAAAGCTAAGTCATCTTAGGTTAAAAGGAAAAAAGGAAAAAATATCCTCCTCTGGTGGCAGAAGGCGGAATAGCAACTTCCCATTAGTTTCTATGGACGAAAAGAGCAGATACGGATTAAATGGTTTTCAATGCATTCCTATGGGAAATGCAGAATGCTGTGGGGGGGGGGGAGAGTTTGGGACTGGCCTTTACTGGCTCATGAAATGACATCCGGAGGAAAGAGATGCTGAGATTAGTGAACAGATTAGCATCTGACCGGTGTTGAGTTCATCCTGAATTGTATATATACTGAATTGTAATGATGCTTCAGTTACTCCTGCTTGCTAGCACCTGGTTGGTTGTCTATATATTAATAGACAAAAGTGCAAAGTACTTCCGGGTGAGGCTTTCTCGTGCAATTCCCTTGGTTTATTTGCTGGATTTTACGTGGGGTGAAAGGGGGCCAGACGGCGACGCTTTCTCAAGCTTTCTCACTGCCCCAAAATAAGTCCTGCCACCCAGCCCCGTGTCGATGGAGTGCTGCAGAATATCAGGATCCTAAGGATCTCTGTTTCAAAATGTGAAGAAATGGTGCTGCAGATCAGAAAGGAAGGAAGCGGGTGATAAGTAAAAATTTATAAAATATTCATCAAGGTAGAGGATCAGAGAGAGGTTTTAAAGATGCGAAGGGAAACTGAGTTAGGAGAGGAAATAAGTACTGAGAAGGAGAAGAATGTATGGAATAAAAGAATTTTAAAATGTCAGAATGCACAAAAAAAAAATTAAATTGGTTTGGAGGTGGTACTTAACATCAGTGAAACTGAATTATAGGAATGAAATATATTCCGAGATACGTTGGAGAGATGAGCAAGAAGGTTATCAACTTTGTATTAACCAAGGGGAAGGATTGTGTACCTTTAAAAGAGCATATATTTTGGAAGGGCTCCATTAACTAAAAGAATAGATTGTTTCTATGGGTCCCAGTGAGAGGGAGCACAGCAAATGATATTATTTAGTTGTTGTTTTTTAAAAATGTATATTAAATAATTTTTAAAGGCTCTCTGTTTGCATGCTTCATCTTCAACATTGAGTTCCTCCGATGGGGACTGGCCTGAAATAGTAAACATGGAATGGCACTCAGAATCGGACGGCAACCAACACCTTTTTGAGGGGCGCTCCCAGACCCCCCCAAAAAAAAGTCTGTCCTGGTTTTCTCAGTGTTCAGATCATCTGGGTGTTATCATTGGCCTCTTCTGGATGCCCACAGGCTTTGCCACATGTAAGAATCCATTCCAAACACAACATCTGCCTTGCAGTTCAGGAACTTCCATGGCGTGGGGAAACCACCCCTCGTGGACTCTCCTCTCTCTTTAAACAGTGGTCTTGGGGGCTTCTGACTTGCTGGGATGGAGGAGGTCCTCCATTTGCTGCTGCTCCTTGTCCTTCCAGCGCCGTGATCTGCATAAGACCGCACATCAGTCAAACACCGGGTTTAAGACAGTTACAGTGGTGCCTTGCTTTACGGTTGCCCCGCATCATGACGAAACTGCTTAACGATGATCTTTTTGCGATCGCAATTGCGATCGCAGAACGATGGTCTGAATGGTGAAATTTCGCTTTGCAATGATAGGTTCCCTGCTTCGGGAACTGATTCTTCAGAAAACGGATGTTTTTCGAACAGCTGATTGGTGGTTTCAAAATGGCCACCAGACACTTAAAATGGCTCCCCGCTGTGTTTAGGGACAGATTCCTCACTATACAGACAACGAAAATGGCCGCCGTATGGAGGATCTTCGCTGGACGGGGTGTTTTTACCCCATTGGAATGCATTGAACGGGGATCAATGCATTTCAATGGGTTTTTTTTCCATTTTACGATGTTTTCATTTAACTGCGATTTTCCTGGAATGGATTATCGTCATTAAGCAAGGCACCACTGTAGTTTGAAAAGCCAAAGGAAAACTGGAATCCCCCGGTGCGACGACGCAGCGAGTAAATTCGCCGTTCTCTCACTGCGTGGCCGCACCCTCACTGATTGATTTCTCAATTTTGAATCGGAAGGTGGTCGCTCAGAATAATCCTTTTGTGATAGACAGCCCTTGTTTTAGCTCAAGCAAATTTCTGGGTTTGCTAACACATGGTGGGTTTACTAACAGGGCAGACTGCAAGACATCGACAGGAGCTGATATTCCTTTTTCCATTACTTAAGGCAGATGGAAACCTCTGAGAGATGTAATCAACAAGAAACAGCTTAGTCATGCAGACAAGTTGACCGCTAAAGTTGTTAGATAAACCCTAATCACAAGACCTACACTCCCTTTCCTGTTTTTCTCACCGGGACAATATCTAAGTGTCCCATTTCACATCTGCACCCTGTAGTTAATCTATCCCCTGATTAGAGAGAACCCTTTCTGACCTGGTAATTGGGGACGGTCATCATAGGGTATGATACAAGGATTTGTAATACATGTTCAGCAGCTCTCCTCACCCTCTCCTTCCTTTTTGTAATGCTTTTTGCCTGCTTCTGGGTATGGCTGCTAATCTCTGAATTAGTTTAGGCATCTTTCTGTCTCGAGAAACTATGGCAACGTGCTCTGTATGGAGGACTTGGAACAGCATCTAGTGTGGCTGAGAAGGCCAATTCAAGAGTGACCATCCCATCCACACGGAAGACAAATCCAATCTGTCCCCTGTCCAGCTCCCAGATTTTGCTACTTCCGGGTCTGCCTCTTGGCCTCGGCCTGCTGGACAAGGGTCTCTTCAAATTGGGAGAGGCCACGATGCAACGCCTGCCTCCAGGGTGAACACTCAGAGGTCAAGATTTCCCATCTGTTGAGGTCAATTCCTAAGGCCTTCAGATCCCGCTTGCAGATCTCCTTGTAGCACAGCTGTGGTCTCCCTCTGGGGCGATTTCCCTGCACTAATTCTCCATACAGGAGATCTTTTGGAATCCGACCATCAGCCATTCTCACGACATGCCCGAGCCAATGCAGACGTCACTGTTTCAGTCATGTATACATGCTAATCTCTTAATATATTTTAGAAAACCACTCGGCATGTTTGCGACTGTTTCTTGAACCCACCGAGCTAATGAACCGTAGTGGGTTTTTTGCTGATAAGCATCAACAATGGAAGTGTGTGTGTGTGTGTG
This sequence comes from Pogona vitticeps, assembly GCF_900067755.1. Lineage (NCBI taxonomy): Eukaryota > Metazoa > Chordata > Lepidosauria > Squamata > Agamidae > Pogona > Pogona vitticeps. Next base: position 117,719 of record NW_018151820.1, on the reverse strand, counting down.
CATGTGTGTGCGTGCGTGCGTGCATGTATGTGTGTGTGTGTGTGTCCATTCTGTACGCACCTGTTTTCCACCTGTGCTGTTGTATCCGGCAGAGGGACGTTCAAGGTTTCGGGAAGGAACGCAGCAGCTAAGCCAGACACGATGGGGGCAGCCCCGTAGATCACGTGGGGCAGGAAAGGAACGTATTCGCCTGACATCTTCACCACCGGCGCTACCATGCCGCCCAATCGGGCCATGGTGTTGCTGAGGCCCATCCCGGTTTGCCTGTGCATTCAGGAGCCAAGCACATGCGTTAGGGCGCTCAGCTTGAGTAAGCGCATTAAATTTACTGCTGGACGGTAACTCCAGACTAACATTAGGTCCCATTGATTTCACAGGGTCTGCCCTAAACCATTGGATTTAAGCTCACATCCATCGGTCTTTCATAAGCAGGAAAAAACGTAAGAGAAAGACAGAGGGTGCAACTGCATGCCCTCATTGGAACAAACTGGATTGGGATAAACAGTGTTGTTTAAAGTCACACAGTGTTGTGGCACACCACTGGGTAAGATCCATGCAGGATGGGGTGGTTTTGGGTCAGGAAACCACGCCACATTTCAAGCATACCTCCATTTATCTATCTATCTATCTATCTATCTATCTATCTATCTATCTATCTATCTATCTATCTATCTATCTATCTATCTATCTATCTATCTATCTATCTATCTATCTATCTATCTATCTATCTA
>NW_018151820.1:62031-85255 GCF_900067755.1 Pogona vitticeps | reverse complement strand
CTTTCTCTCTCTCTCTCTCTCTCTCTCTCAATCCCTCCCTCCCTCCCTCCCACCCAAAGCTCAAAGCAGAGCCATTGGTGAAGGATCATGGGAGTTGTAGTCCAAGTGCCTTGGGAGAGGTCCCCCCCCCTCACCCATCCCCTGCCCCGAGGGGAAGCTGCAGAATACTTGACACTCACACAGGGAGAGACAGTTGAACACAACTCCTGAGTAGGCCATGCCCGTCAGAAAGTGGAAGGCGCAGTAGAGAGTGAAGTTGGGGGAGAAGGCCGTGGCAGTCCCTAATGTGGCCAGCTGCAGGTAAGACCAGATGAGAAGCGGACGACGTCCAAACCTGGAACAATAACCAGAAGAGAGAAATGTCGTTAGGAAAGAAGGAGAAGATTTGGAGGACAGAGCAGAAATTGGTTTTTATTCCAAATTTGAATCGTCGTTGTCTAGCGAAGATCGGCCATAGGCAAGCTGCTTTGTGAACCGCGACCAGCTGTTTAAATCGCTGTCTTGCGAAGCTTAGGTCCCGAAAACACCCGTTTTGCGAGTGCGGAGGGAGCTGTCAAAATCGTCGTCTAGCGAAAATCGGTTTGCGAAGCAGGGACCAAACATTGTCCAGCGAAATTCCCCCATAGGAATCACTGTTTTGCGAATCGCTATAGCGATCGCAAAAAGTCAACATCTAGCGAAAAAACTGTCATGCGGGGTAACTGTCTAGCGAGGCACCACTGTAGCAAGTTTAAACCAGCTGGTTGAGCTGCTTTCAGTATCTTTCGGAGAAGAAAAAAAATTCCTCTGTAGTCTGCATGGCTAAATGGAGATTCTAAGGGCCAGTGTGATCCCAACCTTATTTCAGTAACGCGACACACAAGAAGGATCTTGGAATTGTTGTGTATCGTGCAAGCTGCACACGAGCCAACCGTGTGACGCGGCTGCGGAAAAGGCAGACCCTACCTGTCTGAGAGACTGCCGAAGACGATTCCTCCCAGCAGTACTCCAGCCATGTACAGAGACTGGGCCATTTCCTTGAGGCTTCTCGAGGAGCAAACCAGGTCCCACTGCGAGCAGGGCCGGTGGGGAGAAGGTGGAGGAAGAGAAAAGCAAAGGGGAAACAAAACAACAATTCAGACGAAACAGGATAAGCCTTAACGTTATTCGTTCTCTGTTGTTGTTTCGTTGTGAATTCCCCACTGTGCCTTCTTGACCGGGTCCCTTCCAGCTCTTTATTCTAAGGGGAGGATGAGGATGATGACACCTGATTTTTTGAATGACAGCGTACATTTCCACAGCTGCTTTTTCTAGACTCCTCACAAGTATTTCAGCATTCTATGCATTCAAAATTTTGTATCTTGGCATGGCCACACGGGTGAAGGGGGGGAAATTAGCTGAACAGCCTTATTTGCAGCTTGTTAACATTGCTTTCCCGTAGCCCTGCTGATAATCTGTAAACAAGGACACAGTGGCAATTTCCTCATCTCATTTCCTCCTCCCGTTCCCTATTTTTCTTTCTTTCTTTCTTTCTTTCTTTCTTTCTTTCTTTCTTTCTTTCTTTCTTTCTTTCTTTCTTTCTTTCTTTCTTTCTTTCTTTCTTTCTTTCTTTCTTTCTTTCAATCTGTATTCTCCCACAATTCTCCAAAGCCAGAATCACGCAGGCTGTAGGATTCTGAGGGACGTAATCCTAATTCCCTCTATCTACTGTGAGCCCCTATCGGAAACAAGAAGTTGGACTAACCTTTCCCAACATGGTGGCTGCTGGATGTTTTGGACTACAGAGCCCATCCCACCAGAGATGATAGGTGCTGTAGTCCAAAACCTACAGATAGACCTCAGACGGGAGAATTCTTTGGCTGACCCAGATGGGGATCTTTGTAAGCTCTTAAGGCATCACAAGGAGACTGCACTTTTCCCCTTCTTTCAGATTTTTTTTCCTTGGCTAACTATGTGTTTTCCCGACATTTTTCAAAACAGAGACTTCGGTAAAACAAAACTGGAAAATATAAAATAAAATCCATACACCCCGCATCAGTAGCTTTTCTGGAGCTCGATTGTGGATCTTACTTTAGTGTGTGTGTGTGTGTGTGTGTGTGAGAGAGAGAGAGAGAGAGAGAAGGTTGCCTTGAGATTAGCACAAACCAACTGAATCAAAGCACATTAAATTACTCACTGCTTTCTCAAATCGAATTAAATTGAATTCATTTCATTGGGCCCTACAGGCAAGCAACTTTGGGCTCCAGGGTCTAATTTTCTACCTTTGGAACTCTCCGGGACTGCACAGATGACCAAAAATGTGGGGCAGGGACCCCAAACTGAACTCTGGTAGGAGACCCAGTTTTGGGTGGGGCAGAATCAGTATTTAAGAAGTGCCATGATGGTACAGGGAGGTCTCGGTTCATATTTAAAAGACAAATTGGCCACTTCTGGGGGAATCCAAGGTTCTCCAGATTTGGGGGGCATTGCTGGAAAAATAACATTTCAGCAGAAGCCACAAAAACAGCCATTTTGACCATCCTAGTAGGCTGTAAATTTTAACTACAGTACATCTTGATCCTTCGTTTTTCAATTATACAACTTCATCAAGTCGTTTTTAAGCATTACTGAGTCTCCTAGCTATATAAAGACACATCCAGAGAGAGAGAGAGAGAGAGAAGTGTTATGTATCTGAACTAAATGGAACCTCCATGTTCAAGAGCAGTCTATCACTGAAGATCGGTTTCTAGAAGGGAGCAACAGTCGAGGAAACCTCTTGGGTTGGTCCCCTCTTTGTGGGCTTCCCAGAAACCCGATCGGATGGACAAAACTTAGAAAAGTTCCTTTTGGGACTACAGATCCTAAAATGCCCAAGATCACACTCACAGTACAGATTTAGAGAATGGTAATTTTTTTTTTAAAAGCAACTTTTCCAAGTTTTGCAGTTGATCCAGCAGGGAAGTTCCCATTTGCCACTACGTTACGGTAGAATTTCCCTACAGAAGCAAGAGAAACTAAAAAGGACAGATCAATCTACCCACCCTCCACCATTCCTTGAGCTAACCCTGGGGTAGGTCTCACCTCCATGGCGATGGTGTTGGGGAAGACGCTCCTGTCGTACACCCACCCGTCTTGGCACGGCTCCGTTTCCGGGGGGGTCCCATTCACGAGAGGGATCTCCGGATCGCTGGCGTTGACGCCGACGCTGGAGTTCAAGAGCCACCACTGGGGGTTGACGTAGCGGTGGCACTGGTCCAGCCGTTCCTTCTCGTCCATGGGAATGGAGATCTTCACCAGATCTTCTTCTTCCAAGGTTCGGTTCCCGGAGAAGGTCTTTTGGTAGACCGCGCAATAGTGGTCCGGGGTGGCCGCCGTGAAATTCTGAAGCACCATGTGGGACGACATGAAGAAAATGGGGAGGGACAGAAGGGCCACGTACAGGATCTGGAAGCGTCCCATGCTGCCGACATGTTCAAGGAGCTCGGCAAAGCTCATGGCGCTAAAGATGGGAAATATAGTGCCGGCTACGCACTGGAAGAATAGGGCTGGCGGTGGGGGAGGCCAAGACAGAGCTGGAGAAAGATGACTTCTTGGCCAAGATCTACCAACCACCTGAAACAAGAACTAGAAATCGGAAAGTGATCCTTGGCTCCTGAAATGGCTGAGCGGGGCCTTATCTCTGAAGAAGAAGAAATAGAAGAAAAAAATCTTGAATTTGAGTTCTTGTCTTATATGATGGAGTAGTTATCTTCGTTTCATTTTGTCCCCCTTGCCTGGTTAGTGTGGCCACATCCCGTGGGGTGGGGAAGGATTCTCTACTGCCGTCCCTTTTCCGGAGAGACCGCACGGTGGTCCCAAAAGGGGTCAAGGGTCAAGGGCTTGGTTTCATCCAAGCTATGAGCCCCATTCCCCTTACAAGCCTTCTGGGGTTGAAAGCTCTACTAGGAATGAAATATATATATAAAACGACTGCAGCCAATCACTGGGTTAAAGTGTTACACCGGTTTGGTGCATGTGAATGCCGGGCGCCTCTCTCGACACAAAGGGCGCTCCTGGTCAGCCCTCCTTTCGTCCCCTTAGCCCTACAACCCGGTGTATTATTCACACGCCGGTGTTAGGAATTAACTTCCACTGGGACGGGTCCAGGCTGTCCCCAAGGCCACTGGTGGTGACCTTCGCAGGGTGAGGGCGAAAGGAGAGTCGAGATTCGGATTGCCCGACGGTCTCTGATCCCGGGCTGAGGTCTCCGGGAATGGGCCAGAGGGAGAGAGAAGACGAGGGTTGGATTTTTGACGAGGGTGGTCGCTTTGGCAAAGAGGCCGTCCCGAAAACCAGCCAAATCAAGGAGCAGGACAGGGGACGGATTCTATTTGTCTTCAGTGTGGAAAGGACGGTCACTCTCGAATTGGCCTCCTCAGCCACACTAGACGCTGTTCCAAGTCCTCCATGCAGAGCATGTGGCCATCATCTCTCGAGACTGAAGGAGGCCTAAATGAGGTAGCTTTGGAGTCTTCCTGCTGTACCGGTTCCAATAACGATATTCCCGTCTGGGCTGAAGCCTCCTGTGACCTGGCAGTGATTCTCCTCCAAGCGGCAATGACAAATCGGGGGAGACTCAAGTCATGGGACTCGCTATGAAGCCGGGCTTAATTCATGTTGGTGATTTTTCTTAGACTCAACTTGGCCTCTTTTTCTCCCCGCCAATGACGCGCAACTTGGAACTGACTCACCTCTCCCTTTTTTTTTCTGGGGATAAACACTTGTTTTTAATAGGGATTCAGACTTGGGACCGTAGACTTGCCAACACCCCACGTTTCCACCCCACTCTGAGGCAATTTGTTCTGTTCTGAAACGGTTCTCTCTATTGGGACATTTGACACGTCCTAGCATTGGAGGTTCAGTGGAAGGACGGATCCTGAAGCTGAGGCTCCAGTACTTTGGCCATCCCATGAGAAGAGAAGATTCCCTGGAAAAGCCCCTGATGTTGGGAAAGTGTGAAGGCAAGAGGAGAAGGGGACGACCGAGGATGAGATGGCTGGACAGGGTCACCGAAGCGACCAACGTGAATTTGACCAGACTCTGGGAGGGAGTGGAAGACTTTGCCATTCGCTTCACTGGCACCCCCTGCTCCATGCCATTGACTTATTTCCCTCCTGCCACGGCCCTAAGTGTCCACCCCGCCGCCCGGAAGTGGATCGCGAGTCCCAGGGGTGTTTATGGTGACCCTCTCAGGGGCCACACAATCACAGTGAATCCCGAATGCAAATGGCGGACATGGTCTTCAAGGCCAAGCAGAAAATAAATACAGGCCTGGTTGCCCGGCAAGAATTGGGTTCCTTATAGATAATGCATGTAGGTACAGTGGTGCCTTGCTTAATGATTGCCTTACTCAACGAGGAAATCGCTGTACGATTAGGTTTTTTATTTCATTTGATGATGTTTTCGCTCTACAGCTATTTCGCTGGAACAAATTAACATCATCAAGCGAGGCACCACTGTATATAAATTTAAACCTATCCAGAATGGCTGGGTGATTTCTGCATTCCATCTTCCATTGGCCACAAGAAATTCTTAACTCATCTGGCTATTCAAGGAGGGGAAAAAAACCACCTTTCTGGTGGGTGAATCATCACGGCTGATTCACAAACACTTTAAGCAGCTGTCCCTTCACCCAAAGGCCAGATGTGTTTAAAACTCAGATGCCCATTTGGCATTTACACCTGATGGAAACTAAAGGGCGGGCGCTGTTTCCTTTTACGGAAGGATTTTCAGTGGGTTTTTTAAAAAGCCCGTTTAATGTTTAAATTGTATTTTTTTTTAAATCTTAAATATACTTTTCTTCGCCAGCTTCTGTATCATTTCTGACAGAAAGATGAGATATTGTTTTGATGATAAAATCACAAAGCCAGCGAGGGATGCATGCTTCGTGGCTAGTATCCATGCTGTGGGATATCTAAATTATTTGTTTCAGGGGAAAAGAGTATATACACCGCTAGCTAATCATAGGAACAAAATATCCATTAAAGCACTAGCAAGAAGCAGATGAAGGAACCAAATATCCTATTTATGAAATGGTTGTACATTTTTAAACTGCATTTTGTCTGTTTTAGCCATAAATATGTTTTATGAGCTGGTCACCTGACTGTAATAAATAAATAAATAAATAAATAAATAAATAAATAAATAAATAAATAAATAAATCCATTCATTCATTCATTCATTCATTCATTCATTCATTCATTCAACAAAATATCCTATTTACTGGAGACCTGAAAATAGCGACAACCTTAGATTAAACAGCGAAAGTTGGGCAATGTGAGATTTGAGTCTGAGGAAGACTACTTTTAGATATTTTACAGATTTTTGAAGACAACCTCCCACCTTGAATTATCTCGAGAGGACTTTAAAAATACAGTTGGTCGGGATGGTTTTCCAGCAAAGAAAGCTGGAACGGACAATTGATCTTTTCAGTGGATGTAAGTCAGCTTTGTATTTCATTTTTTGCCCCACAGGAGTGGACAACTTGTTAGATTTTTTTTCCCAACCTCGCAGGCTGCCTTTAGTCGATGTGGGTGGGAGGAACCTTTCTGGGCTAGAGTAACTGTCAATCTTCTCAGCACTAACCAATCGTTACCTCCTGCCACTGAGTTTTCGAAGAGAGCCCCGCCTCTCTGCTTGGTACTTTTATTCCTTCTGTGTTGTGTGTTGGAAGCATTCAGTGAGTCTGTTGAACTTTGTGATGAAAACAGTCACGTTTATCAGTTTGCTGTTTGAGCTGTTCAACCGTAAGTTGTGTAACCATTTAATTCTTTCTGTTACAAGTGTGTTACTGGGTCTGTAAGCACCACTTAATGAAAGGGAAAAAAGGGGGTGCACTGCTTTGGGGAACTTGAAGCTAATTCTGCTCTGTGAATCCCTGCACTTCTGCGGTGAGAATTGAACCAAAATTCGACATTCTGCAACAAGTTTGTGGGTCCCCCCCCCCAAACCCTTAAGGGGCCACACCACAGCTGCCACGGAGTTTTGGTGGCAGCTGTTGCATTCTGCAAAAGGATATCAGAAAATTTATGGAGTGGGACAGGAAGGGACGCCATATTTCTTGTCTGCCGTAAAGGAGGAAGGAAGGAAAAAAAATCCATTTTGGAGAGGCAGCAAGAATCACAGTAGGTTCTCTCGGAGGGCGGAAGGAATCTGGAGCAGAAGAGATTTTTCTAAATTCTGGTCTAGCACGGCCGCCAATTTCCAGGGCTGAGAAACTGGGTTTGGATCAACCCTCCTGGCTTCTGTCCTCATGACTTGCATCCAAACCAGAACTTGGAAAGTCATTTTTCGCATGTAAATCTATCCCTGCTACTCTTTACAGTGTTTGGAAAGCAATTCGCTGTCATTAATACTTGCAGCGAGGAAAAAATAACTCGTTGTGCTTCTTCTTGTGCCACTTTTTGGTTGGTTTCTTTTACTTTGGTGGCAGCGAGAGACACTTAAGATCGATACAAGGATGGCTTGAAATGTAAAAAAATTCCCTCTCGAAATGCCTTTTAAGAGGAAATCTCTGAAAATCACATACAGTAGTACCTTGGTTTGCGGACGCCTCCGTTAACTTAATTTTCGGTTTACGAATGGAAATCCATTGAAAATAATGCCTCGGTTTACGATTCTTTTTTCACAGTACGAAGGACGTTTCCCCAGGATGTATTGAGCCTGGGAGGTTTATAGCGCCGTCCCCGTTCCTATGGCGAACTGCGTTTCCGTTTACGAATTTTTTTGCATTATGTAATGTCCTGGAGAATGCATTAACTTCATAAACCAAGGGACGCCTGTCACTTGTTGCAATAAAATAACACTATTTTTCGTGAGCTACTCACGGAAGCCTAAGACCAAACTGAATACACCGAGCATCATCAGGGCATTATTAAAGTATGTTACGGATGCAGCGTGCTGAGAGATAACACCTCTCCCTTTGCAGGGTAGCTAACTTTAAGTTTTGCTTCTAGTTAGAGTGTGGGTTAAGTTAAAAAAATGGCAGAGGAATAGTGCAAGATCCAAGCATTGCCTCGTATTGTACCGTATTTTTCATGTATAAGACGCCCCCCACTTTTCTAATCCAAAATTAAGAAATCTAAGTGGGCCTTAGCAAGTGCAGGGGAAAGGGATCAAAGCGCTGCAGGATAGCTTTGATCCCTGCTTTCCCCTCCGCTTGTTTTTCTTCTCTCCTCAGCTTACTTCCGTGTATTAGATGACCCTCAATTTTTAGTCTAAAGATTTTAGACAAAAGTATAGTCTTATACACGGAAAAATACGGTAGCTCATGCTGCTGCTTTGTGCTCAGTGGTGGACAAAATGGACGGGAAGACATAGAACAGCCAACTTCAAACATTCAGAGGTAGGCCACCCGTTCTTCAAGACAAGTCTCCCCTGTGCTCAGACCCCTGTGGTTGATGTTCCAAAGTAACTAAAAAGCATCTAGTTCAGTTATTTTCCCCCCCAGGATATGGGAAATAAGAGTTACTTTCCAAAACCACAACTGGAATTTTAGCCAAGTGCTTTGGTTTATTTGGACTACAATTCATGACTTTTTTTGGAAGGGAGTTCACAAGCGGTTTATTGTTCGCAACAGGTGTGAGAGATGTGGCTACCTTCTGGAAGAAGAAGAAAAAAAACAGAAGCCTTCACCATAGCAGGGATTCCGCTAGATATGGACATCTGTGCATGTTCAGAGGCACTCCTTCATCTTTATTATCACCGCACCAAAGGCTCCCAGAAATTGAAAAACAGGACTTAAAAGGAGAGTCTTCCTGGTTCCGAGGGAACATGGCCCATTCCCTAGAAGCCATTCAAAAAATAAGGGCGAAGAAGAAGAAAACGGGCCCTTAGGGGCAGAGAAGGACTTCCAGAAAGGTCCAGAAGGTTCCCATCTTCTCAAGCTTTCATGGTGTCTTCCCTTCCCAACAGAAGTTCCCAGTCTGAGCACATCACAAGCCGTCAATAAAGTCTTAAAGCGCCTCTCTTCTCAGAAGCCGGGGGCAAGGAGAGACCTGAGCCCCTTTTCGGATCAGCAGGTCTCTTTAAAGAGGGCCTTGTCTTGGCTTTGCAGCAAAATCTTCTCCTGGGCCAGTTCTTCCTTAGTCTTCTTTCTTGCTCTTTAAAAAAAAAGGGAAATAAGGGAATTCAAGCAGAAGGAACCACCAGTATCCCCCACCTATCCAACCTCCTGTCCCGTGAATCCTGTCCATGAAATGTCCAGGAATACCCCTGTCTCCATGGATAGTTCTAGTTTTTTTTTCTGGGCCAGTTCTTCCTTAGTCTTCTTTCTCGCTCTTTAAAAAAAAAAGGAAAAAAATTGAATTCAAGCAGAAGGAACCACCAGGATCCCCCACCTATCCAACCTCCTATCCCGTGAATTGTGTCCATGAAATGTCCAGTAAGACCCCCGTCTACATGGATAGTTTTTTAAAAAAAAAATCAGACCATGGATAAGTGAAGCTGCACATACCGAGCCCATGGATACGTGTGTGTGTGTGTGTGTGTGTGTGTGTGTGTGTGTGTTCTACTGCGTTAAAACTCATGGGCATCCACTCTGAACGCCGAAACCGCTGAGTGGCCCTGGGCTAAAGGAAGCTGCCTTATCAACCACAATAGCAAGCTTCCGATCTATAGTTCACCTCTAGAGTCGCGGTGTCCTCCATGCTTCCTGTAGAGGAAGCATGGAAGACATGCATCGCGGCCTCCTATACCAGTCCGTGTCGTTAACGCGTGCCCTCCCGGATGATCTATTTCAAAATACTGAACTACTGGACAACACTAGCAATCATTGCGTCAGACTGCACAGGGAAGCCATTGAAATCCACAAGCACCAGCAGGACTTCAACAAAAAAGAGGAAAGTTTGAAATTCAACAAAACTTGACTTCCAGCTCGGAAAAACACAGTGTGCAAAAAGGTCAACAAATTCTACTCAGCCACAAGGACCGGGGATCACTACACACAAAAGACCAGCTAATGACACCCATCAATCGCAGTGACCAATAATCTCTCCTCCTTATCACAACAATACACCTGCAACAAGACACACTAATCACCTATCTCCTAAAAAAGGACAAAAGCTGATCTCACAGCCATAAATATGACACGGTGTCCCCTCCTTCTGGTGGATGATGCCATCTCTGTTCCCACCTAATGAATGGTCCCCACCCCCCTCACCTGTTCTCCACATCCTCTATGGTATCCGGCAGAGGGACGTTGAGGGTCTCGGGCAGGAAGCAGGCAATGAGGCCGGAGATGATTGGAGCCGATCCATACACAATCGGCGGCAGAGGAGCGTAATAATCTTCCATCATCTTCGCCAGAGGGGCCACGATGCCTCCCACCCGGGCCATGGTGCTCCCAAAACCTAGCCCAGTCTGCCTGGGGAGGGTGAGAAAAATACAGGTCTTAACAATGTGCTAGAATAGCATTTCCGACTACTGCAGGAAGGACAGCCGGCAGAACGGGCTTTCGGTGTGCGTTGTATCCCTGCCGCTGCTTTCGCCTGTCTCGTGGCAGAGTCCTAGATTCTACTCTTCACTAAGCCCTGAAATGCAGCGGGTGATCCTGCACCATACATTCTGGCGGGCTGACGGATCAGGAAGCCAAAAAGGGTCAGGGGGAGGACGAAGTAGAGAGGAGAATCCAGATGTGCCTGCTGGGCGGACTCATCGGAGGGAACATCCTTGCCTCCCCAGATGTTCTTGGCTACAAACTCCCACAAGCCTTCGCCACCAGCGGTGCGGGTCCGGATTTCTGAGAACCGTACTCCAAGAACCGATCGTGACCAAGGGTTGGGAATATCACTGACCCGCAGTCTTTCAAGCTAGTCCGTTCCCTGGCTCAGCCGCTCTTAGCCATTTCCCTAAACTACTGCAGCCTTCTGCAATCTGATTTTTTTTTCCCCGGGACCACAATACCCATGATCCCCACCCCGCTAAACGAAGGAGCCAAAAATTTTAAAAAGGCTTCCGAGATGGACCAGAGAGATTTCAGCAGGGTGTGACCATCCAGAGCCTCAGAGGTATCGGGGCTGGAACGCACAAAAGCTGACCTTAAAATAAATCTGATCGTTTTTAAGCTGCCCCCGTGGTTTTCTGCTTAGAGCCTGCTTTTTGTCGTCCCAGCTGCAGGGCAGCTAAGCCTGGATCCAACGATGTAGGTCTGGTCCTCTTCTCCCAAGTGTTCTGGGATTACTGTATTTTCTTGTGTATAAGACGCCCCCCACTTTTCTAACCCAAAATTAAGAAATCTAAGTGAGGCTTACCAAGTGTAGGGGGAAAGGGATCAAAGCGCTGCAGGATCGCTTTGATCCCTGCTTTCCCCTACACTTGTTTTTGTTCTCTCCTCAGCTTACTTCCATGTATAAGACAACCCTCAATTTTTAGTCTAAAGATGTTAGACAATAGTATAGTCTTATACATGGAAAAATATGGTATATGGCTGCTGCTCTGTTTTTATTGTTTTTATTTTTTCTTCTAGGGAGAAGAAGCACTTATTGGTTACCTAAGAATTACCACCCTGATTTTTCCTGCACCAGGGAGGACAGGGTGGGAAACCATCCTGGAACACAGGGGTGGAGTAAAAGTCAAGGACTGGGTTCAGCAAACGCCCGTCTCCTGCCGCCGTGGAAAGAGGGGTCCTCAAAGCAAGCCAATGGGGTGGACGGGGTCTCCCGGGTGTCTTCCTTACCTGACGGGCGTGGGATACAGTTCGGTCGTGAACAGGAAAGTGCAATTGAAGGCCGCCGAGAGGCACCCCTTTCCGATGACGGCCAGCGCCGTGCGGACCGTCTGCAGCTCTTTGGAGAGGAGGGGAAGGGAAGGAGAGAAGAGAAAGACCAAAAGGCTGCATGATTCGAACACAGTACCTAGCTCCGATCTCCTCCACCCCTCCTACTTCCCTTCAGGGCAGGTTCCTAGACACACGCAGAGGCCAAATGGTCAGATGCGGGCCGATGCACCCCACCAGGGCCTTCTGAAGCTCTTCTCCATGCTCAGAGGGCGGTAAGGTGTGTTTATTCGTTTGTTTTATTCATAGGTCACTTTTCTCCCAATAAGGAGTTGTTGCAGAGGAATCCCCGATTGGTTGGAGGCTTCTGAAGTCGTGGCAAAGGGCCACCAAAGAGTGGCACCTCAGCCAGTGTTAAGAGTGTGGTGAGATATTAGAGTGTGCGCTGGGACCTGGGTTCAAATCCCTATTCAGCCATCAAACTCACTGGGCCAGTCACAACTTTGAGCCACACACACCTCACAGGGTTGTGAGGATAGAAGTGGGGGGGGGAGAAGAGGTATCTCCATGATGAGCTCAGAGGAAGAAAAGCAAACTATAAATATAACCAATAAATAAATAGTAACCATGTGGCCTATGGGCTGAATGTTGTCCTCTTGAGTGTTCAGTCTGCTGGGTGAGTCACACACACACACACACACACACACACACCAGGTTGTTCAGCAGGACCCCTGTATCAATGGGGGATTGGTTCTAAGCCCCCACGTGGATGCTGAAAACCATGGATAATAGGAGCAACAATACACAGCATGGTCTCTGTCTCCCTCTAGTGGCCAGGTCTGGTAAATACACCATGGAAATATGTATATATATTCTTTTAATATTTTTAATACAGTGGTGCCCCACATAGCGAGGTTAATCCGTTCCGGATTAACCCTCACTATGCGGAATCGTCGCTAAACGGGTAGGGAAAACGTATTGAAACGCATTAAACTTAGTTCAATGCGTTCCAATACCTTGCTTACTTACCCGTTCAGCGAGGATTCCCCTTGCCGGCAGCCATTTTCGCGCCCTCGCTAAGCGAGGGCAGGGCGTGAAAACGGCGCCGGCAGCCATTTCCGGGCTTCCGGTGGCCATTTTGGAGCCACTGAACAGCTGTTCGGCAGCTCCAAAATGGCCGCCGCAATACCCGATCTTCGCAATGCGGGTTTTCCCCATTGCGAAGATCGGGTATGTTTCTGTATAGCGATCCCGAAAAAGGGATCGCTATACGGAAACATCGCTATACGGTGCACTCGCTAAGCGAGGCACCACTATATTTTCAGATGCAGACAAATGAAGCCGCAGATACTGATCTGGCAGATCCGTGGGCCCGACTGTATCTACAACAGCTCATCCTCAAAAACATCTCTAGCAAGAAACCATGGCGTTCCTGCAAGAGAGGAAGTAAGCCTCCGTGGCAAGGGCGGAGAGTCTCACCTGTGGGCACGAATATGTTGATGATGATGATGAGGCCAGCGACGATGAGGAAGGATGCCAGGCTGACCCTCCGGCCGAGGTAGCTCATGGTGATGGTCACGACCACTTTGGCTGGGATGTCAATCGCCCCGAAAATCACCTGGATGAGGTAGATGCTGACCCCGAAATTCTGGAGGTCCATGGCCAGACCGTAATAGGAGAAGCTCACGGAGAACCTGTCACAAAGGCGGCGGCGTGGCAGACAATGTTGGGAATGCAGGCCCCCAACATGTGTTCAAATCCCTGCTTCAGCCACGAAACCCACTGAATTACATTGGGCCAGGCACACGCTCTACCTCACAGGGCTGTTGTGAGGACGGAACGGGCGGCAACCTCACCAGCCCCACGGCTCTCCCAACCGCCAGCAGGGGAATCCAGGAAGGAAAGAAGGCAGTGGCGCTGATCTATATTGAATTTATGAACTATACCTCCCAGAAAACCCAATTTTTCTGGAGCGGGGCAGGGGGATTACGGCTTCAAAATAGTTTTGATGGATTGTTCTGTAACGAGGAGAACTAATTTAAAAGCCTCAAGCCCTCCCGTGTATATTCTCAATTATGCGGACCCCTTATGGATAAGAGGCATACACAATGACTTTTAATAGCCCTGCCCAGCTCTGGAAGACTCAAGTATTCTGACTTCCTGTTTTCCTGCTGCCTCGGTTTTGCCTATCGTTAGTGACTTCTCTAACCAGTCCATTTAAAATGAAGGCGCAGTTAAAAAATTTTTTTTACAAACAAAGCAGAAGACAGATGAACATCCCTTGTGTTGTGCCCACTATAGTCTCCATAATCAAATTGTAAACTGCCCAGAGAGGGCTTTAAAGTGGGATAAGGCGCTTTGCATTGCTTTAAAAAAAAAAAACTACCGTATTTTTCGCACCATAAGACGCACTTTTTCCCCACAAAACAGGGGGGTGGAAAGTCTGTGCGTCTTATGGAGCGAAGAAAACAGATTATATTTTCCTGTTTTCTTCTCCTAAAAAATGAGTGCGTCTTATGGAAAGGTGCATCTTATGGAGCGAAAAATACGGTATTTGAAGCCTCGACCTGTTCCGTATTTAAAGCAAAAGGAAATAAAAAAAGATCTGTGCTTCAACCATGGATGAATTTTGAATTAACCTTCAAAGCGGCCGAACAGCCTCAACCTTCCCTATTTAAAAAAATGGGCAGAATGATTATTTTTTTAAACTGCGTTATCTTGGGCTAAATCTCTTACCACACCACAGAGAGGCATCAGAAAATACGGCGGATGGCCGGGGTGCGCACCAAGTCGGAGATGGTGTAAGAAGCTTTCGTGGTGGAGAGCTCCTTCTCCATGTTGGACAGCAGAACCTGCCAAGAAAAAAAAACATATATATATGTGTGTGTGTGTGTGTCTCTCAAAACTACCAGTCCTTATTTCAAAGCCGCAACTGGATCTTCCCTTCTGTTTACCTCTGTTGTGATCTTTGCTCCAGCTTCGTGTTTTTTGTTGATCCGCGCAACTCTTTGAAGGATGCCCACTGCTTTGCTGGATTTCCCCGAAAGGATCAGCCAACGCGCCGATTCCGCAAACCACCTGTGCCAAAGAAGACAGACTCAACAGAGGTGGAAAAATCCACCCTCGAACCTACAGTGGCTCCCGTCGATTCTGGGAAGCAAAGTTTCTACCTTGGATTTGCTCGCCAACTTTGGGATTTAGATTCGGTTCACGGGGACCTGGTTTACCGTGACACCAGGCAAAAATCCTGACAGCCGATGGAGTGTCTCCGGTTTCCACAGGTCTAGCAGCTTTGACGTCAATCTGCACACATGCCCCTCTTCATCTGTGCCTTCATAATGGCCAAAATCCTCTGCCCTAGCACAATCAATCACACTGGGATATGCCTGGTGAATTACCGTATTTTTCCGTGTATAAGACACCCCCATGTATAAGACACCCCCCCACTTTTCTAACCCAAAATTAAGAAATCTAAGTAGGGCTTAGCACGTGTAGGGGGAAAGGGATCAAAGCGCTGCAGGATCGCTTTGATCCCTGCTTCCCCCTCCACTTGTTTTTGTTCTCTCCTCAGCTTACTTCCGTGTATAAGATGACCCTCAATTTTTAGTCTAGAGATTTTAGACAAAAGTATAGTCTTATACACTGAAAAATATGGTATTTGATGAGTCAACTCTTCTGTGAATTCTCTCCATTCAAATGGGCCTACTCGAGCTGTGACTTACTTTAGCATATTATGTGACCCTTACGAACGAGCCCAGGTGAATTAAAAGAACTTGCAGTGGAGTCGTCTCACCAAATCCCTGTTGGTTCAATGGGCCTACTCGAGTGCAATGTATAAGGCTAAGTCACAGGATTTGTGCCGATGTATAAGCGGCTGTCCGAGCAAAAAAAGTTCTTCAGTCCTCGAAGGAGAACCACAGAGGGAGTCCCTTCCGATCTTCACTTACCAGGAATAAAGGAGAAATAAAAAGAAGGGCGCGGAAACGGCGAACTGCATCCAGCGCCAGTCAGGGATGGCATAGGCCACGCCCGCGAGTAGGATCTGTCCCAGCGTGTACACAAAGCCGGTGGTGGCGATGGTAATTGTGCGAAACTCCGTGGGAATCCATTCAACGACTGGAAAAGAGAAGAGGAACTCCATTAAGGGAGATCGATCTGCGATCCCATCAGCTCAGCCTTTGGGGGTTTGAATTTCATCCATTTCTTTTTTATCCAGAATTATAAAACTGTCTGAGCTGAAACCAAGCTGGTCCTTGATCGAAATCATGGGTCGGGCGCCCCCGTCAAATCCGGCCTTCCTGCAAAAACTCATCCGGGATATAAAACGGTCCTTAGCTTGAAATGAGCTTCCCCAGCTCCCACCCTGGTCATGGTTATTATTATTTTTCTACAAATGCTGGCAGTGCAAATCCCACCCCCTCACTCACTCCTCGCACACTCCTGCCAGATCAGAACTGCTTTCGTTTTCCCCTTTTGTAGAAATGGCCATTCGCACTTGTTGAGAAACAGCCTTGACCATTGCTTTGTATTTGGGCAAGAAGTGGTTAATTGATGGGCGGGGGAAGGAATCAGCTTCTGGGATTTTCCCCTGCCTGGTGTCACTTTGTGAATGGTCATGAGCCTAAGAGGGGATCCTGTAGACCATCTTGACTTGCTACCTTCGGTATTGTCAACACTCAGGTTGCCCAACAAAGCTTGGCCTCCTTGTTCCTGCTGGCAACGCGGGCACCATATTGTGCAGCAATATCGGGTCATTTCCTGGCTTTTTTGAATCGTGGGTCCAGAAGTAGTGATCCCACATTCATAAATGGGAGGATTTTTTTGAAGAATTGAATCAAACATAAATTCACTCAGAACCCACCTTTCCTCTGCGTCACTAACCCAGACAAGGAACAGGTTGGAGTTGAACCAGGGGTGTAGTGGAACCAGGGCTCAAGGGGTGGACGCCCTAGGCCTCCTTGAGTAGCAGGGATCTGTGATGCTGTTTGCCACCCCCTCAGGTTTCCATGTCCCTTCTGAGATGAGCTGCAGGTCTTACAGTAGCTAAGGGGAAAGGATTCCCCCCCCCCAGAACAGTAGGATGATTCAAGCTATCCCTGCTGTAGTGCAAGCATACGAGGGCCACTCATGTTCAAAAAAATATCAGTTTCTCATTTGTTGGTAAACCCTGATCCAGCAGCCCTTTATTTGAAGGCAAGCTGTGTCAATGGCCTAGGGCCATCTCTATGGTTAAAGCAGAAGGAAAAATTAAGATATGGGAGTGTCACCTATTTAACTACATGGAGTAGTTTGATAGTCCAATATAGGATGTAGGGATGTAGTAGCAACGGGATCTGTGAGTTTTCTTGTGCTCACCTTCTGAAACTACCACTAGAAGATACATTTTGGATAGGAATTCTTTTTTAAAAAATTATTATGTGACTCAGAAAAGCCTAATGTACAAAGATGTGATGTTTTGGGTGACGAAGACAATAAGGATAGTGTTTCGTAAGTTATGGTTGTTATGAAACCAAAAATTAAATCATTACTATTCTGATAGGAACATTTAAATTTGATTCCTGCTTGGCTCTCATCGTCATCCTCTTCTTCAGCGCTATAGTTGTGGCAACGAATTCCATAATTTGGTCATGCATTTGGTCTTCAAAAACGAATTGTAATTCTGCTTTGAAATTTTTTTAAAAAAATATTTTAAAAAATTATTTTTTTAAAAAAAATATTGCAATGGATATGTGGGGAATCGGTTCCGATTGCCCCACACATAATGCTGAAAAACGTGGATTATAATAAAATGCTTTTTTAATAGCGAAGGTCTCTGGCTCCCTCTATTGGTCAGTTCTCATAAAACCATTGAAATATATTTAGTGAACATGATCCATAGTATGGTCTCTGGCGCCCTCTACTGACCGCTTCCAGTAATGTCATCTTTAGAAATATCTGTTTCTAGATATATTTTTTAAAATATTTTAAATATTTTCAGACCGTGGATAACTGACTCAGTAGATACTGATCCCGTGGATTAGGGCCCCCAACTGTAATTGTAATTCTGCTTTGAAATAAAAATAATAATAGTAATAATTAAATAGGTTTGCAGAAAGTTTGTCTTTAAGGCTTCTGGGGGGGGGGAATCTCTTACGCAAGCAAGCGATGCTCAGGCCGAATCCTGAGAGAGCCATCCCGCTCAGGAACCGGAAGATGCAGTAAGAGAGGAAATTGGGCGAAAAGGCCGCGCACGTCCCCATCACGGCCATCTGGAGGAAGGACCAAATCGTGAGCGCCTTGCGGCCAAACCTAGAGAGACAGCAAAGCAAAAGGAGAAACAGCTGAAATCGGCCCGTCGGCTCTTAAACACAGATCGAGGCATGGAGGAGCAATGGTCTATGGGTTTAGTATAACCTCTTTTAACCCCCCAGAAATGGTCCTTTAAAAACTCCAGAGAAGACGGGGATAGACTGGCAGCTTCTATTTGGGGGTTTTTAGGGGGTGGGGGCTCTTGGAAATCCTATGGTGAAAACTGTTAGAGTTTTTTGCAACCTCGCATGCAGCCTGAGTGAAGGGGAGGGACTATTTTAGGCTGGAGTGACAGTCAAACGATCCAATCAGTCGATCGTTTCCTCCTGCCTCTGAATTTAAAGACAGCCCCTGCCGGCTGAGTGTTCCTTTCCCTCTCTTTACTCCCTTAGATCGGTTGCTGTTGATCGGTTCACAACTATAAGCAATGGCTGAGTGTTCCTTTCCCTCTCTTTAGTCCCTTAGAAGTCAGTGTTTGTTTCGTTTGCTGTCGATCGGTTCACAACTATAAGCAATCAAACTGTTTTTATTATTATTCTTTCTCCTGCAGATGTCTCAGAGTGAATTACTGAGACCTTAAGTGCCAGTGGGAATGTTGGATGCTGAAGATGGGAAAGGGGTGGACTAGCTGAGGAACTTGAAGCTATTCTCTGGGAGTCGCTGTATTTCTATTGTGTAGCAAAGCACTTTTAACCAGGAATTCATAACTTTGCAACAAAAAGCACCTTCCTAGAGGTCTCTGCAAGTAGAAAAAAACTTTTTTTTCAACACCCCCCATGTTTATTTGTTTTTGCTTGGGGTAAAAACTTCTGTGGCAGCTTTCTGTGCAAGAACAAAGTTTTGTTAGCACCCGGGAGATCAGAAGAAGAAGAGGAAGACAAGAAATGGCCAATCAGTGCTTGTTTGCAGCTTGTTCAGGCAACTTCTGCTGTAGCCAGGCCCCTTGCAAATCTGGATGGCTACAGTAGACGTTGCCTTAACAAGCTGCGAACAAGTGCTGATTAGCAATTTGCCTCCTCTCTTCTATCTGGTCGACTAAAGGAAAACCCACCCGGGGAAGCCCAACTTCCTGGGTGCAAATTCACAGCCGATCAATGTGTATTTTCCCCCACTGTATTGTTGCACCCTAAATTAGGTAAGCGAGCTTTTGTGTCCTCGGATTACGAAGAGCCTTTAAATTAAAAATAACGATTATCATTTTAAGAAGCAAGCTTCCTCTGAGCCGATTCCTCTGGGTTTAGCTGCAATCTCCGCCTACATGGTGGTGATAACGTTGGTCATCAGCTGTCCCTTTTGCTAGTGCCTGGCATTTTGTGGCCAGCGGCTCTTCCATAGGTTTATTAGGAGCCATTCACTTTGCAAAAGATCCGTTCCGGGTGGAGGCGAAAACTGCTAAAACAGGTTGATTGGCGAGATACAAAGCAGCTGGCCTGGATTTTGGGACTCTTTTACGGACCGTGTCCAGGAGGAATGATCACAACGAGTGCCTATGCTCCAGAACTGATGACCGCACCATTTCGTCTTGCGCTTCTCAGCCTGCAAAAATGTGCCAACTCATGGGCTCGGATGAAGACGGGAAGGACACCAGAGAGAGAGAGAGAGGCGGATGATGGAAGAGGCACCCTTTGTACTGCTCTGGAATGTGGCACGTGTCCGTTAAAGACTTGTTGACCAATCAGAAGGGAGGCATCTGGCCCAGGAGGGGCATCCGTGGTCAAGGAGGCCTGCCACTATCCGGGCGGCATGTGACTCAGCCGGCCAGAGTCCAGGGTAGAACGGACAGGACACGTGCAGTTCCTAAACTGTCCACTTGGGGCGCCTTAAGAGTTCCCCAGCTTTCCCTGGAATAAACTCATCCTATGTCCATGAAGCCATCTTTTCTCCCTTCCTTTTAATTTTTATTTTTCATTCCTTGGGTGAAGAAGATGGGTTAAGGGACGGGAAACCAAGGGAGGGTTAAGAGGCGATGTGGGCACCTGAGAAAATACGTACCTCCGAAAGGAAGGGCAATCTCACAAATTCTTATTCTACAAGCCCTCATCCTTCAAAGAATTCTCCATCGTGGCTGAAAGCAGGATCCGTTCTTGGTCCTCCCAGAGCGCAGGGAATGCAATAATGGGATCAAGTGACAGGAAATTAGATTTCAGCTGAATATCAGGAAAAACTTCCTAACTGTTAGAGCAGTACGACAATGGTGCTAAGGACCTCGGGAGGTGGTGAGCGCTCCAACGCTGGAGGCCTTCAAGAGAAGATTGGACTACTATGTATTGGATCTACTTTGACTTGGATTCCTGCATTGAGGAGGGTGGTCTTGATGGCCCCTCAGAAGCCCCTTCCAACTCCTTTATTCTATGAAAGATCAAACATGAGATGGTTGGGTTCAATCAAAAAACCCAGAATCTGTGGTCTGTTAACAACAGTATTTTGAAGGTCCGTCATAAGAGCGTCGGAAGTTCCAAGGAACTTCCATAATACACATAATACACAACACACACCTTGAAATTAGGCTGAGGGCTCCAAGCCGTCAGCCTGAGGTCCTTCGTTTAAACACCACTATTTTAGTATCCTAAGGATTCCAATAAATAGAATATAACATTATCAGGAAGAGTTAAAGCCAGCTGCATAAAAAGCCTTTCTAGGAGTTGAAAGGAAGATGTCAAAAGCCTGTCCTACAAGGATCTGGTGTCATTGATTGGTTCTCCGGAGAGAAAATATGCCCTATCTGCAAGTCTGATTAGTTAAGTGTTGAGATCTGAAGGAATTGCGTCCCAGGAAGGAAAAGCAGGATGTAAGCTTTCTATTCATGTCTGGATTACCCTTGGCCTTTTTTAATACCCTCATGGACCAGTTCAAGAGTTCTAGAATAATTTCTCCTTATGGGTTTTATGTGTGTCTCTTCCCTTACCTCCACATTTTCTATAAGGTGTTCGCCTGTTTCTAAAACAAAAAATGTGGGAGAGTTATGACTAACAGGCCACGGGGATGGGGAGGGGAATAAGGTCCGAGATGTGGCAAATTAAGGTTTCCTCCAGAGCCTTCTCAGGAAAGAGTCCCTCCTCAAGAAGAGGTTTCTGGTCCCGAGGGCCAAATCCTGGACCTGAATTCTGTTGGACTTTCGTTTGCAACTTGACTTGCTATTTGTAGTTTGCGCGACCAGGAGAGATTTTTCTGGGCTTAAGTCCGTGTCTCTCTATCCAGCACTAACCCGTTGTCCCTTCCAGGCTTTGAACTCAAAGAGAGCCCCGCCTCTCCATTAGGTATCCCCCACCCACATCTCCTTTGCTGGTGGGCTGTTGTTTGTTTGCTGTTGATCTGTTCGGCTGGTAGCTAAATATGTGTGCAGGAAAGGAAGTCTGCGATTTCCAACAACTGTTAGTAAAGAATTTTGTAAAAAATTCTTTCTCTTACAAAAGTCTCAGTTCGTTATCAAGATTTTAAAGATTTTTATTCTTTCTCCTACAAAAGTCTCAGTTCGTTGTTGAGATTTTAAAGTGCCCGTTAATGAGAAAAGGGTGGGCTCTGGGGAACGTCTAGCTATTCTGCTCAGGACGTCTCTGTACTTCTGCTGTGCAACAGAAGCAAACAGAAAACAAGCTCAACGTACACCCGCACTTACGCGAGTGCAAGGCGCAATTAATGTTTTAAAACACAAGTTATCGTTAAGAAATCTTCAGCGCCCAACTAGCAATCGGTCGCTAGCAGCCAGTCAAGGGTCAGAATCCGAGTGTATTTTTAAAAAAATATCGCTCAGCTTACTTGTCAGCCAGCCCGCCGAGGATCAGGGCCCCAGCCAGCACGCCGGCCATGTAGACAGACTGAGCCATCTCCCGGAGCTTCCGCCGATCGCACACCAGATCCCACTGTTACAGAAGGAAGGAAAAACTGGGTCAGTGTTGGTTTGTTTTAAGGCTCGGGAGATAAAAGAAACAGGAAAGGGGGTCCCGATCGGGGAGAAACTTAGCAGGACCCTTTGAGAGCAGAAGAATCATTACGACGAGCCACTGCGCTAAGATGTGTTGTCCACTCGTACCCAGAGAGCAGGATTTTCTCCTTTGGGGGGGAAAACTGCCATACGTAGCCGGCTGGGTGATGTTCACTGGGTGATGTTCACATGCAACCTCGAAAACCCAAACTTTCCAAGAAAGGTCCCTTCCACCAAGTCAGAGAACTTAAGCCCCATCCGGTGAAGACCCGTCCCCTTCTGGCAAGATTTTCCTTCATCCCCGGCTGCCTGAGTGAAGTTTGTACAGTGGTGCCTCGCTAGATGATGATAATCCGTTCCACTGAAATCGCTGTTTAGCGAAATCATCATCTAGCGAAAAGCATTTCCCCATTGGAATGCATTGAAACCTGTTTAATGCGTTCCAAGGGGGAGGAATCGTCGTTGTCTAGCAAAGATCGGCCATAGGAAAGCCGCTTTGCGAACCGCCGATCAGCTGTTTAAATCGCTGTCTTGCGAAGCTTAGGTCCCGAAAACACCCGTTTTGCGAGCACAGAGGGAACTGTCAAAATCGTTGTCTAGCGAAAATCAGTTTGCGAAGCAGGGACCAAACATTGTCCAGCAAAATTCCCCCATAGGAATCACTGTTTTGCGAATCGCTATAGCAATAGCAAAAAGCCAATGTCTAGCAAAAAAAACTGTCATGCGGGGTAACTGTCTAGCGAGGCACCACTGTATTTTTATTTTAATGGATTGTCGTGCCTGACTCCTTCGCAGGTCTTTTGGCGTTGCTTACGTCTTCGGTATGATCTCTCTTTGACCCTTTTAAGTATTTGTAGACTCACTGCTGTTAGCTTTAAATAGAAGGGAAGGGACCCTATGGAACATTGAGTCAAGCCGCCCCCCCCCGTCCAACAGGCACTGTGGGGGATTCGAACTCCCAGCCAGATCCCTAAACCACAGAGCTAGCCAGCAGTTCTACAAGAATGCAGGCGGAAGCTTTTTTAAAAAAAAGACAGGGCGGGCCTTCAAGAGGACCACTTTGATCCCTTGGGATCGGTCCCTGGGTCCTTTTGCATCTTTGGCTGTGGAGCCAGAGGTTGCGAGTTCGAAACCCCGCGCCTCGCTGACAGGGGCTGGACTCTGATCCACAGGGGACCCTTCTGGCTGTGCCGTTCTAGCGTTACGAGATGATGGTTATTATCGCACGCCGAGCTGCCCAGAAGAGCAATAATGGCCGCACCGTCTGGATAGAGGTGCTTCTCACTTGAGTCTGTGGCCGCATA
>NW_018151820.1:36308-61797 GCF_900067755.1 Pogona vitticeps | reverse complement strand
TCCCCAGTGCAACCCCAAAGCACACACAAAAAAAATCACAAAGAGAAGCCACACAGCCAAGCAGGGCCACAACGGGAAAATATTAGAAAATTAATATTTTTTTAAAAAATGATGTTGTTAAGGTTGTCTCTTTCCAAAAAGTTGCTGGAAAAGGGGAGGAGCCGCTGTGCTTCACAATTGCCCTAGACGAAAAATATGAACTATAATGCTAAAAGAAATAAATCGTGACGAAAGTGGGGGATGGTGGTCGGCGTGAACACATAAACGCATGAAATCATGATAAAGTGTGAAAATCATGTTTTTTTTTTTTAATGTAGTGTTTACTTTTTGGGGGACGATAGGGGTTGTAGTCCCAAGAAAAAATCTCCTTGAGGCCTGTTTAGCGCACAAAAGTCTGGCCGCTCAAAGAATCGCCTCCGAAACACAGAGTGCCCCCCCTCCTTACCAATGGCTACTTGTCTATCACAAGGGGAGCGGAAAAATGCGCCCCCCACTTCACCCCCCCCCAGAAAAAGCAGCTGCTTTTTTTCCCTTGGGTTTCTGGCCAGGAGGAGGATCTCCAGCTGGTTCTGGATTCCGTTCTTCCCAGCAGGGCTTTCGGACTGGAGAAATCGGAGTGCGAGGGGGGGGGAGCGGTTTAGAGGCTGGTCTGTCAATTACAGCCTGTTTACCCACCAGAGGCAAAAGGTTCCATGGGGCGCCGGGACGCTTAACCCCTCCGTTTGCCGGAAAGTCCGGCTGTTTCTCTTTTTCGCTCCCAACCTCCTTGACTTTGGCATTCTGAATAAGAGTGTCCCATCGCTACAGCACTCCGGACTCCACAAGAGAGAGAGAGCTAGGGTGGAGTAGTGGTTAGAGCACGGCGATGCCGGTTCAAGTCTCCCCTCGGCCGTAAAATTCACTGGGTGTCTTTGAGGGGGGGGGCCCTCCTCCTTGCCCTCACTTGCCTACATCATCTTCTGTGAATTGAAAAAAAGGCATTGTATAACCTATCCATTCTGAAGGAAATCAGCCCTGAGTGTTCACTGGAAGGACAGATCCTGAAGCTGAGGCTCCAGTCCTTTGGCCATTTCATGAGAAGAGAAAACTCCTTGGAAAAGACCCTGATGTTGGGAAAGTGTGAAGGCAAAAGGAGAAGGGGACGACAGAGGATGATGAGATGGATGGACAGGGTCATCAAAGCGACCAACATGAATTTGGGATGCCAGGCAGTGGAAGACGGGAGGGCCTGGCGGGCTCTGGTCCATGGGGTCATGAAGAGTTGGACACAACTAAACTAAACAACAACAAAATACTTATAGATAATAAACAAGGCTAGAAAATATGGCACTCTCGCAGGCTAAATTCTGGTACAGAATGAAAGACAAGACTAAATGACTAAACAACAACAAAATACTTATAGATCATAAACAAGGCTAGAAAATATGGCATTCTCGCAGGCTAATTTCTGGTGCATAATGAAAGACAAACGCCTAAGATTTAGGGCGAATGTTGGACATTCGCCCAGGAGAGAATGGAATTTTCCGAGAGGGAGCCCCGATTCCTAGAGGATCAGCCCCAGGCCACCTGGAGGCGTTTGGGGACGATGGGAATCTAAATGCATCTGGAGGGGGGGCAGATTGAGAAAAGAGGAGGGAGGCGACACCGGGTTCCGATCCTGCCATGATCGCCGGCCTCCGTGTGACTCCATGTCTCTAAGCTTCAGTTAAATGGAAAGGATTTCCTTATTAGGGGTATTTCCACCACCATGGAGAGGGTGGGGGGGATATTTGGGGTTCTCACCCTCCCCTTTTGCCCGACATCAGGGTCACGCTGGGCTGGGACAAGAGAGGCCAACGGGCAGCATGGTGGGGAGCAGGGGGAAGATGGGAGGATGCACAGTCGGTTTACGAACGCCTCGGTGAACGTAACTTTTCGGTTTACGAATGAAAAATCCATTGAAAATAATGCCTCGGTTTACGAATTCTTTTCCGCCATATGAAGCAACTTTCTGCAGAATGCATTCATTGCGCCTGGAGGGTTTATAGCACCGCCCCCCCTACATGCCTTCCTATGGGAAACCGCATTTCGGTTTGCGATTTTTTTTGCAATTCGAAACATCCCAGATTCAATTCGTAAACCGAGGTACGCAGTGCTCATATCTTGTTCTTGGGCTTCCAGAGGTTTATTGTTGACCACGGTGCAGGCGGGAGGCTGGGCTAAAGAGGCCTTGGTTCGATCTTGTTAGTTCGAAATGGAGCCTCCATGTCCCGAGGCATCCTATCTGTAGCCCCTTGCTTTGCCACCTGGAAGGTTCCCGGTTCGGCCCCTGCCTTTTCCACGTTGAGGAGAAAGACGTGGTCTAAAACTTTGGAGAGTGGCTGCCCGTCCGTGCAAACCATCTTGTGCGAGAGGGAGCGACGTCTGTGTGCAGGATTCGTCCGTTCCTGTTTAGTTTGTCGCTTTTATTCTGAATTCTTGAGGACCAGAAACGAACAAATCGTGTACCCCAGGAACTAAACAGGTAACCAGGACCACCTGTCGTTCCTGGTTACTTGGTGAAGAAGAGGGAGGCACTCTGCTTAAACTCAGAGACACTCTTTTTCATGCTTACGTCCTTAAACGTCTCCGAGGTGAAACACTCTCACTGGCCATGGATAGAATCACTTCTAAAATTACTCAGAGGAGTCCCCGATACAAGACCTTTCACTTCCTTAGGTAGCATTTTAATTGCCTCGCTCTCTGTCTCTCTCTGCTTCCATTCCTGGGAAAGATCTATTCTTTGGATCCTGGTGCGAAAGATGCACACCTAAGGGGTTCAAATGATTCAGAGCCTCTGAGTTTCAAAATGTTTCACTTACTCCTCCGTGTCGTCTTGGTTCGGCAGTATAAATTCAGGAGCGGGCGATCTAATTTTGTTGCTTCTCTTGTTTAACGACGGGGGAAATCAGAAAACCTCATCTACAGCCCAAGGCAGGATGCTTATATGGGGTTTGAGCTTTTCAGGAAGGACGTGGGAGATCTGAGTTCAAATCCCGACAAATCTGAATCCCTCCCTGCTCCATGAAAGCAGCCGGGCAATTATGATCAGCCGTTCTTCTGCATGACCCACACGGCAGGGTTGTTGTTATGAGACAGACATGTCGTGAGGATAAAGGAGGACCACTGTGTTTGCTATATTCTGATCTCACAGCAGGAAAGGAGGGATTAAAATACACACACACACACACACACACACACACAAATAGACAATGAATCACCCACAAATCTAGAGTCAGATCCCGGTCTAACCTCTCTCCAACTCCACTGGACCCATTTTCACTTCTGGATTGATGCACAAGTTAATTAAACTGTAGTTTGAGATCTTAGATTATGATGACCCTAATATTTTTCCCACCCCATTTCTGCCATGACCAAGCCATCTTTTTGTTACTTCTATGGGGCATCTTAAACATGGCATAATTTAGGGCTTCTCCGGGCCTCCGCCTGGCCCCGGCGGCCTCCATCGGTCCCCTCTCACCTCCGTGATGATGGTGGACGTGTACACGGTCCGATCGTACACCCATCCGTTGGCGCAGGGCTCGGTGTCCGTCTTGGTCCGGTTGGCGGCCGTGAAGTTGGGGTTGAGGAGCGACCACTGGGGGTCCACGAAGCGGCGGCATTTCTCGGGCTGTTGCCTGCTGTTGACGGGGATCCCGATTCGGAGGAGCTCCGTGGGTCCGATGACATCGAGGTACCCCGTGCCGTTGGCCGGGAGGTGGACCTGGCAGTGGTGGTCCGGGATGGCGGCCGTGAAGTTCTGGAGAAGGTTGTGGCTGGCCATCAGCACGATGGGGACGGTCAGGAGGAAGGTGTGGATGATTTGAAAGCGCCCCATGCCGCCGATTTGGTCCAGGAATTCTGCGAAACCCATGATGGCCCAGGAGATCCCCTGGAAGAGGGGAGAGTGGGGTCAAGAAATATAAGCAGGTCCTTCTTTAACTCCAACGCACAAGATGTGAAAGAGAAGGGCCAGTTTCCCTGTCGGTTTATGCGGCTTGTGAAGTTTTCGTAATGCGAGCTGGCTTCTGGGGCAGAAAGCGAACTGCGGGGAGCTCCGGAGGCCACAGATCTCTTCTGTTTGGGTTCCTGGAGCAGAAAAAACAGATGGCTCCAGCAAAATGAGTGTTTTGATTTACCCAACCATCCGCAGCATCCGTGGGAGTTTAAAAGGTTTCAATTGATCTCCGGTGGTGGATCTTGTGCCAAGCTAGGGTGGATTCCAGGCGCTTGACTGAAGTTTGAGGGTCTCTCTCTCTCTTCCCTTTTTCCTCCACTACATCATCCTCAGGCCTCTGCCCGGGGTTAAGGGGTGGAGAGGGAATGACTTGCAAGGTTGATGCTTGAAATCTGCAAAATAAATTCCCCTCCACCAGGGAGGGAGCTGCGAGAAGCCAGAAAGTTGTCGGCCGGTGGCCAGCTTGGTGGGCTGAACTTGCGGTCGCTTTCGCTCCTGGGCAAAGTGGGGTCTGCCTCCTCTGGGTCTCCGGGTGGATTATTTATGTAAAGCACTAAGCAGATCATCCCGTTAAAGTTTTACTCCTGTCTGAAGGGATTAACGAACTTGTTTTAGAAAAGAGACCCGGTGCCAGGCGGCTCTGGCAGAAAGTAGCCGGCGCAGAAATGCAGCGGGGGATGAAGGGGTGCCGGTGTGTGTGTGTTATATCCCTACAAGCTTTCCCCACTTGGGAAGGTGTCCATCACGCTTCTGAACCCCCTCCTTTTCTTGCGTCTCCCCACAAGTAGACCTTTCCTCGGCCACTGACCCCCACCGTGGGGCAAGAATTCCCTGGAGGGTGGGTGTTTTTCGAAAACCAGTGGATACTGGGCTGTAACTGGGAGGAGGCCACACAGGCTGTGTCCCAGGGCCACCCAATGGAGAGGGCAACAAAGTCTCTCTCTGTCTCTATCTATCTATCTATCTATCTATCTATCTATCTATCTATCTATCTATCTATCTATCTATCTATCTATCTATCTATCTATCTATCTATCTATCTATCTATCTATCTATCTATCTATCTATCTATCTAAAATATTTTTATCCTGCCTTTCTCCTTCAAAGGGCCCAAGTCTAATACAGGAATCTACTTTTCAGAACATCCCAGCCCTGTTCACTTCCCTTTAAAAAAATTATTATTTTTTTTAAAAAACCTAAATATTCTCTCTCTTCAGGGGGGAGACCCCTCCTCCTCCATTTTTTTCATCTCAGCTTCTGCCCCTGCCTCAGGGTGAGAGTCCGTGCCCCTTGCTCCACATGCCGACGTTGCAGGTCACGGCTGTGGGTGGATGCTCCCGGGCCAACATGGATGCAGGACGGGGAGGGGGGTCAAAGTCATCAGAGCCGTCTCTCCTCACACTGTAGGCTTTGTTCCAGCATGCTGCCGAAGACAGCAGAGAGGTTGCCCAAGGGCCACAGAGGTTGCCAAATGGCCACCCCCGCAGGGGCGGCCTGCGTTCAGCCCGCAGGTGAGGCGATAACAAGGCTTACGAGTTGGGTCATTTCATGCCCTCGTCTCAGAAAGGCCCGACCCCTCTCTTCAACCTTGCCAGCCTCTGTGTGTGTCATTTTTAAAAAAAGTTATTCATTGCTGGTGATGCTTTGAATGGTTTCATGTAACAATGGTCGTTGGCTGCCCTAAAAAGAAATGGCAGAATAAATATACATATTTAATGAACAACAAGAACGAATGAAATCATTAGTGTAAAAGAAGTCAGTGAATGAAAAATAAATCAAGCAGACGGGTTCCCCTATTCATAATCCAGTTTTTAGAGATACGTATGTGAGCCCCTAGTATTTCACAAGGGGTGCAAAACCAGAGAGGTCTGCCTGTGAGGGAGGGAGGATTTTTTTTCAGCTTTTTCAGCTTTTGGGTAACTTCTTCCTGGCGATGTTCTTGCATGGAATCCTGGCTTGTTCTGTCAAACTTCTCCAAAGGGAGAGCGATACAGAGGGTTTCTTACCTCACCGTTTACCCCCTCTCATCCTTTGTGAAGCTTTGCCTGGTGAGAGGTAAGAAACCCACTTCTTTCCAACGGTGGTGTGGCTCCAAACCTGCGGAACTCCCTTCCTCTTGATGTGGCACACGGCTCTTTTTCTGTGCAAACACAGCCGTTGGCAGGTTTGGTACTCTGGGCTGTTTTAGGCCCTATCTCTGGAAAAGACCCTAAGGGTAGGCAAAGTAGAAGGAAGCAGGAGAAGAGGAAGAACAAGTACAAGATGGATCCATTTCATAAAGGAAGCCATGGCCTTAAATTTGCATGAGCCGAGAAGCTCCTCACAGCCGAACTCTTGTCTTTAAAATGCTGTCCTTCTCTTTGAAAGAGATCCAGCAACTTAGGCTAGAAACCTGCCTGTCAGCAACCACCGGCGTTTCAAGTCCCTGCACTCATTAAGGAAATATAAACATTTTGTAACGACCTCCTTATTACTTGCAGATTATCCTATTACAAGGGAGGTGGGGGTGGTTCCTTTGCTGCTTCAGCGAAGCTGGTTTGGACTCTGCTCTCCTGGTGGAAGAGCTTCGGGAATTGAGGAAAAGGCAAGGCTGCTATTCAGCTCAAGAAGAAAACAAGCATTACTCCGAAGCCCTAGGGTTCAATCCAGCGCAGTGGGTTTCCTGGTGAATCTACCGGCCGGCTCTGCGGAGCGCATAAATCGGCGGAAGGGCCAAGAAATACAGTGGCCAAAATCTTATTGTTTGGTGTAGTAAATTGCAAAAAATGCTCTGAAACTCAACATCAAAAAAACCAAGATCATGGCCTCTGGTCCCATCACCTCCTGGCAAATAGAAGGGGAAGATATGGAGGCCGTGGCAGATTTTACTTTCTTGGGCTCCATGATCACTACAGATGGTGACAGCAGCCACGAAATTAAAAGACTCCTGCTTCTTGAGAGGAAAGCGATGACAAACCTAGAGAGCACCTTAAAAAGCAGAGACATCACCTTGCCAACAAAGGTCCGCATAGCCAAAGCTATGGTTTTTCCAGTAGCGATGTATGGAAGTGAGAGCTGGACCATAAAGGAGGCTGACCGCTGAAGAATTGATGCTTTTGTATTGTGGTGCTGGAGGAGGCTCTTGAGAGTTCCCTGGACTGCAAGGAGAACAAACTTATCCATTCTAAAGGAAATCAAGCCTGAGTGCTCACTGGAAGGACAGATCCTGAAGCTGAGGCTCCAGTACTTTGGCCATCTCATGAGAAGAGAAGACTCCCTGGAAAACACCCTGATGTTGGGAACGTGTGAAGGCAAGAGGAGAAGGGGATGACAGAGGATGATGAGATGGATGGACAGGGTCACCAAAGCGATTTGACCCAGCTCCGGGAGGCCGTGGAGACAGGAGGGCCTGGCATGCTCTGGTCAATGGGGTCACAAAGAGTTGGACACGACTGAATAACTAAACAAGTAAATTGCACTAGAGTAGGTCTGTTGAATCCGTGAATCTTATAAAGGAGTTAACTCACTAAATCCCCATTGTTTTAATGGCCCTACGCTAGTGCAATGCACTACACTAAGGAACAGTATTTTTACCTTTTATTACCTAGGTTCCATTGATTAGAATAGGCCTACTCTATTCGACTTACTCTTCTCAACTCCATCTAGACCCATTGGAATCAGAGGAACCTGATTCGCATTGATTCAACAGGACTTACTCTCGTGCAACGTACCGTGTTAAGCAACAGGATTTCAGCCTGTATTTCTTTCAAACGCAGCTGTTACGCTAGAAAGGCACATAGTACACTAGGACCCCCATATCCATGGGGGATTAGGTCCAGTTCTCCAAACCCCCCACCCCACAGATGCTGAAAAACGTGAATTATAGTGAACACTATTTTAATAACGAACACTATACATTGGATGATCTCTGGCACCTCTAGTGGCCAGTTCTGGTAAGAATGATATTGCAGAAATATATTTCTCTACTGAATGCAATACATAGCATAGCCTCATGCTCCCTCTAGTGGCCAGTTCTGGTAATAATGATGTTGTAGAAATATATTTCTCTTGTGAACGCAATACATGGTCTCTGGCTTCCTCTAATGGCTAGTTCTGGTAACTTCATCTTTAGAAATATGTATTTCTAGGATTTTCCTTTCAATATTTTTTAATATTTTAAAGAGTGTGGATAAGTGAATCAGCGGATATTGATCCTGCAGATAAGTGTGTCTTACTGTACTAAGATGTTGGGGGGGGTGTTTCCACAGGGGTAAGGGGGAGAAACAGAGGGCAAGGCTGGTAGCTTTGCACCACTTCCTGCTCCCCCGCCTCTAGAATAACAATTTGTGATATTGCTCTTCCTTCCAAACCATCTCACGTTCGATCTTAGTCCAGCCACCTGCTCAATGCAGGAATCCAAGTCAAAGTAGATCCAATACATGGTTTTCTAATCTTCTCCTGAAGGCCTCCAGCGTTGGAGCGCTCGCCACCTCCCGAGGTCCTTAGCGCCATTGTCGTACTGCTCTAACAGTTAGGACATTTTTCCTGATATTCAGCTGAAATCTAACTTCCTGTCACTTGAGCCCATTGTTGTGTTCCCTGCACTCTCTGATGATGAAGAGCGGATCCTGCTTTCAGCCACGATGGAGAATTCTTTGAAGGATGAGGGCTTGTAGAATAAGAATTTGTGAGATTGCCCTTCCTTCCGGAGGCACGTATTTTCTCAGGTGCCCACATCGCTTTCCCCTCTTAACCCTTGAAATCTAACTTCCTGTCACTTGAGCCCATTGTTGTGTTCCCTGCACTCTCTGATGATGAAGAGCGGATCCTGCTTTCAGCCACGATGGAGAATTCTTTGAAGGATGAGGGCTTGTAGAATAAGAATTTGTGAGATTGCCCTTCCTTCCGGAGGCACGTATTTTCTCAGGTGCCCACATCGCTTTCCCCTCTTAACCCTTCCTTGGTTTCCCGTCCCTTAACCCATCTTCTCCCTTCTTCACCCAAGGAATGAAAAATAAAAATTAAAAGGAAGGGAGAAAAGATGGCTTCACGGACATAGGACGAGTTTATTCCAGGGAAAGCTGGGGAACTCTTAAGGCGCCCCAAGTGGACAGTTTAGGAACTGCACGTGTCCTGTCCGTTCTACCCTGGACTCTGGCCGGCTGAGTCACACGCCGCCCGGATAGTGGCAGGCCTCCTTGACCACGGATGCCCCTCCTGGGCCAGATGCCTCCCTTCTGATTGGTCAACAAGTCTTTAACGGACACGTGCCGTTCCACATTCCAGAGCAGTACAAAGGGTGCCTCTTCCATCATCCGCCTCTCTCTCTCTCTCTGGTGTCCTTCCCGTCTTCATCCGAGCCCATGAGTTGGCACATTTTTGCAGGCTGAGAAGCGCAAGACGAAATGGTGCGGTCATCAGTTCTGGAGCATAGGCACTCGTTGTGAAAATTCTTCCTGGACACAATCCGTAAAAGAGTCCCAAAATGCAGGCCAGCTGCTTTGTATCTCGCCAATCAACCTGTTTTAGCAGTTTTCGCCTCCACCGGGAACGGATCTTTTGCAAAGTGAATGGCTCCTAATAAACCTAGGGAAGAGCCACCGGCCACAAAATGCCAGGCACTAGCAAAAGGGACAGCTGATGACAGCATACTATGGCTTCAAAAATCCGCTTGCCCCATCATCCTGACTCTGATGGGCTGCGGCTAAGTTTGGGAGAAGCTGAAAGTTTTGAGAAGGATGCCATGATCTCAACACACACACAAAAAGTCCTCAACCCGAGCGTTTTATCCAAAAGTTAGAAGGAGAAAAGGTTACATTTTGAACCGCCATCTCCAGATGAATATATGGAAACTGGAACAAGTTGTAGAATAGTACAACAATGGAACCCAATGACCTCAGGAGGTGGTGAGGGCTCCAACGCTGGAGCCGTTCAAGAGAAAATTGGACAACCTCCTATCAGATCTAGTTCGATTTGGTTTCCTGCCCTGAGCAGGACTCAATGGTCTTATGGGCCACTTCCAGCTCAATTATTCTATGAATCCATGAGGAATCTTTTCCTGATATTCAGCACGTATCTCGCTCCCTGTAACTTGAGGCCATTGTTATGTGTCCTTCATCCTGCCTCTCCTCTCTACGATAACCTTTCAAGTATTTGAGCAGTGGATCCACATTGATCTCATTTTTTTTGAGGTCTTCCACCTTTTCGTTTCTTGTTGAAATGGTCTGCAGGAGTGTCTTTAGAATTTCCTTTTTAAGAAACCCGTTCCCCCCATTTTGGATCCTTTTTTACTGTTAGTATCTCCTTATTTGGCCTTATTTATCATTGTTCTAGGCTTATGATGATTGGCTTTCCTGTAATCCACTGGCCATCAGCAGTGACATTCCGCTTCTGTTTCCTTTGAAACAAGTAGAACATGGTCATTCCCCCCCAGAATTCTCCTTCTTCACTTCTTCCACCAAATCATCTCTGCTGATTAGAATCGAGTCCCTAATAGTTAAGCCCTCTATAGTTTCTTCCTCCCCTATTTGTAGGGGGGAAAATCTACAAACCGTCACTGGGGATTCCGGAACAGGAAGAAAAAGGACAAAGGAATAGTGGGGAATCATCATAATCATACTGGTACAGTTTAAAAGCATGTAAAAGACTTTATATTTTCATTTGTGTCTCACCCTTATAAAGGACCAAGGACTCTAAAACAATATACCTGATTCTACCCCTTTGTTTTACCCTTATGAAACTTATTAGATAGGTTAGATAAGCAGGGGAGTTGGGTAATTTTAGATTTTGAAATATGGATGTGGGGGAAAGAGTGTGCTTTTTTCATCCCCCCTAAACGGGGGGAAAACAGCCTTATTAATTTGGGGGGAAATCTCCTCCTGTTCCAGATAGCTATCATGAAGCTCGGTCCTGGTGGGGGCCACCGGATTAGGCTGAGGGTTTGATGCGATTTCATGCTTTAGGACCGGGGGCAGCAGGGCGTCGGGTTGGCCCCGTTGAAAAAGGTGAATCTGCAGTGATAACGAGAATGCAAGGCAACGAAAGGTAAAATTTAGTGCCACCGAAGACAACCAGCGAGCGGTCGCAGCGGTCAGTGGCGGTCAAGTGGAACCTTCACGGGGATGAAACCCTGACAAAAGACACGGATTAACGGCATGAGTAGATCGATCCATTAATCCATTGGGTCTGAGTACCAGACAAAGCATCATTTCTGAACATGTTATGTGTGTTGGCTGCGGGACGGAGATGTGGGGGTCCCATGGTGCTTCCTGGATCCTCCCTCCCATAAATCCTCGCCAGTGGCTCACAAGAATGTATAGGAATTGCAGTCCAGCTACCAGTGGCCAGAGCAATTCAGAAGACCTGGGTTCAGATCTCGCAGTCAGCCGTGGCAACTCCCCGACGGATAGGAAGCTGCATCTTGCTTGTAGAGGTGCTTCTGTTCAGTATAAGGCTCGCTGACTTTCAGATGGAGATGCAACTGCGCCATTCCCAAGCTATCTGTGATTTCTTGGCACCATCTAGAGGCCGCTGTGAATATACTTCTCCAGCTTTAACCAGGCAAAGCAAAGGCCATCATCCTCATCAGGGCAGTATCTCTGAGGCCAGTTCAAAGGTCGGCCTCCAGAATCTCGGAGATTTTCAGATCTGTCAGATGGCTTTTGGAAATGACGGATCAGCAGATTTTGGTCCTTCATCCCCAAGTATCTGACGTACAATCAGAAATCATAATAGCATCCAGCGCATAATAGTTTCCCAGCCTTGGGTCTCCAGATGTTCTCGGACTACAACTCCCATACGACCCCGCCAGCGTGGCTAGTAGTGAAGGCTTATGACAGTTGCAAATAATAGTTTCCCAGCCTTGGGTCTCCAGATGTTCTCGGACTACAACTCCCATACGACCCTGCCAGTGTGGGCTTCTGGAAGTTGCAGTCCACGAACGTCTGGGGACCCAAACTTGGTGCTCTTGTGGAATTTAATATGAATTTGTCGGCAGGCCCCTGGTTCATCTTAAGACCTCTTCATCAAGCTGACTTCTCCCACATCAGCTATTTTTTTGCAACATACTGTTTAATGAAGGGGATCTCTGGCTTTCAAAAGCACATTTTTGTAGCCCACACATTGACCAACTCAAGGTGTCAAGTCGAATATAGAATCTGAAAGCTGGAGTAGGAAAATTTCCCAAAATTAGGAGTGCCAAGAAAATGAAGATCTTCTATCAGGCATGCAGTGGTGACGTCGCTGTTCTTAAAGGCGAAGATGGTCCAAACTGCAACTAAAATCAACTACAGCAAGATAAAGCAGCTTCACAGACTGGTTCTAACTCATTAAAGTGGTGCCTCGCTAGACGATGATAATCTGTTCCACTGAAATCGCTGTTTAGCAAAATCATCTAGTGAAAAGCATTTCCCCGTTGGAATGCATTGAAACCTGCTTAATGCGTTCCAATGGGGAAGAATCGTCGTTGTCTAGCGAAGATCGGCCATAGGAAAGCCACTTTGCGAACTGCCGATCAGCTGTTTAAATAGCTGTCTTGCGAAGCTTAGGTCCCGAAAACACCTGTTTTGCGAGCGTGGAGGGAGGTGTCAAAATCGTCGTCTAGCAAAAATCGGTTTGCGAAGCAGGGACCAAACATTGTCCAGCGAAATTCTCCCACTGTTTGGCGAATCGCTATAGTGATCGCAAAAAGTCGATGTCTAGTGAAAAAACTGTCATGTGGGGTAACAGTCTAGCAAAGCACCGCCCTATGTCATTTTGATCCTGCCTCTATAAAATGTTTGAAAAAATAGATGCAACCACAAGAGCTGTGGGCAATCCCATGACAACGTTTGCTCCTGGGCTTTTTCGTGAGACATTTTCGCCGGGATGGAAAGAAAGCATTCAAACCCGAATGGCATCGTATGAACTGAAAGCGCTCCCCCTGCAAACACGGACGCATCTCGGAAAGATTACGTTTCTTAGAGCCTTTATTTTAATTAACATTGGTAAACAACAACAACGACGATAATACAATAACGTTCAGAGGCCTGGCTTATTCCGCATAAGTCAGAGAAAGGAGACCAATATGTAAACAACATTCACACCCTCAGAACATCGACGTGCGTGCCCCTCTTGTGAGATGCCCCAAACTGGCGTTTGTGCGACAGGGTGCCAGCACGCCAACTAAACACCCCACTGCCATTGCCCATCTTTGTGCATTCAGTATTTTGAGTCTTCTGGAAGCATCATCCACGGGGTGAGAGCTCAGATATTCTGCTGCTTTAGTGGAAATCAAGCCCGCCGTTGGGGAGGGGGGGGAATGGCAGCACCTAAATTTTGGGAGACTACAGGGCACTTTTTAAAAGCCGTCAGAAAGGGTGAAAGAAAGGAACCTGATTTTTTTTTTAAGCCAGAAAGATAGTGCTTGCATCGTGGGAGGGAAATGTGGGGGTTCCTTAAGGAAACACAACCCCCCCAATGGAGAGGGACTTGAGTCACGGGACAAGCTGTCAAGTTGGACTTAAGTCACAATCACACCTCGACTCAGTTTCCCCCCCGGTGACTCAGAGTCGCTTTTCGGCTCGGAACAGACCCTCTGTCTCCTTTTCTTCCGGGGGGGGGAGCTTGTTTTTAATAGGGACTCAGGCTTGGCACTCAGGACTCAAAACCCCAAAATTTGCCAACATCCTTGACGCCTACCCTTGAACGCCGCAGTAAAATGTAAAAAAATTAAAACCATACTTTAAAAAATAAATAACTTGACAAGCTGGCGACACTCAGAATCAGCTGCCCAAGCTGGCTATCTCCCTCTGCTTAACGATTAAACTGAGAGAAAAGGACAGTCTCAAAGGTCATAAGGGTTGTGGGAAGTGTGTGTTGAGGTTTGGGTTTTTTTAAAATCAATTCACAAATCGTTGATGCCTGTGAAATGAATTGGGAGCAGGATTAGGGTTTGTGGAGTCATGCGGTTTGGGGGGGCTTGGTGTAAAAGTGGTCACTTGTCTTCTATCTTGGTCAAGGGGGCGACACCGGCTTTAAAACTGTTGCATTTTTAAAGTGAATCGGCACCTTGGCCAAACTCCGGCTTCTGTTTTTTTTCCATGTCCCTTCCCATTCCAAAAATCCATTTTCCTCTATTGTTGTTTGGTACGGAATGGTCTCGCTGTGGTTACACACAGTCTTTGGGTTCGTTTTATTAATTTTTAACGTTTGTTTTATTTCTAGAAAGCATTGCATTAAAAAAATTAAGACAATTTCTTATTCTTTATTTAAAATATTTCTGCCCCGCTTTTTGCCTTTTTCTATCAACAGATAGAAAATGGAATGCAAGACTTCGGACCGCAGGATACTCGAGCGCCCAAAGCCCGTGATCCTGGCATCCAATTATAATAAAAATATAAAGAGGTCGCCTGTCATTATGCTATGCAGACATGCCCTACTCGTTAAGTCGTGTCCGACTCTTTGTGACCACACGGACCAGAGCACGCCAGACCTTCTTGTCTTCCACTGACTCCCGGAGTTACTAAACACAAATAAATTAGACGCAACGCAGTTACTTGTAACATGTTAATTCCAAGATCTGGCAGGGTGCCCCCCCCCGGGGCCAACCAGGCCTCTCAAACAGCCCTCTAAAAGACATGATCGAGGACCCATCACTGAAGCCCCCAGAGAACTGCTGGATAGCACAGTGGTTTAGATCTCTGGCCACAGAGCAAGAGGTTGGGGGTTTGATTCCCCGCTGCGCCTCTTTGACGGGACGGGACTCCGTGATCCATAGAGTCCCTTCTAGCTCTGCAGTTCTAAGTTGATGACGGTGACATTTTCTCCTTATGTGCAAGAAGGATTCAGAACCGGGAATAGTCAAAGAGTCAAAAAGAATCGCCTTCCGCTCCGGCGCTCAGTGCGAACTTTTAGCGCACACGTGCCATCTTGACGGGAACAAGGCAAGCCGGAGCAGCAACAGCCTGTGACCGAGGTGAAGCTCCATGCTCTGGGCAAATGTGCAAAATAATTTATATTTGCCAGCCAGGTGGCCCAGAGAGAGAAAAGCCACAGGCCACAGATGCGGTAACAGAAGAATTTCCTTCATAGGCAGGGGCGGGCTGGATGAGATGACCTCTGAGGGTCCCTTTCCTTTCTTACACCTGTGGACTGTCCTTCCTTAGATCCACAAAAGCGATTCCTTTAGAGACAAGCCCTCCTGTGACAAGATCATGTTTCCTCTCTTTTATAGAGCCTCGGTCTCAGCACCTCTTGTGAAATCCATTCTTCGAGGGAGGAAACATGGCCGTTTCTGGGGCCGAGTGGATCGGGAAACCGGATCCGGCCGAGGGATGTCTTCGCCCTTTTGGTCTTTCTCGGTGCAAAATAATACTGAAACATGTCATGGTTTGCCCCCCTCGGGGTGGGCATGGGGCAGTTATGAATCTGAAAGATCCCTGAGATTAGAGGAAAAGGGGAGGACGGATCCTTCCCACTTGGAGATTGCAGGTGGACAAGCTGGTTCCCCACTTTCAAGGGCTGGTTTCACCCTCCACCCTCCCGGATGCATCCGGACAAACGCGCACCTCAGAGGCAGGTATACACACACACACCCTACAGCAGGGGCATCGAGGGCCCCCCAACGGGGCTGTGGAGGGCGGCCCCCGCCTTGCGCGAGGCCTTGCGCAGCAGCGGGCTGTCCGGGTGGTGCGCCTGGAGATGCCGAAGGTGCCCCTCTTGGCTGTCGGCGGTGGCGCCGCAGTCCTCGCAGACGTAGAGTTTGGCCCGGCGCTCCTTGTAGGCGTAGCTCTGCTGGACGCCGTGGATCTTCTTCAAGTGGGACTCGAGGGAGCAGCGTTGGGTGAAGGCTTTGTCACAGAGGTCGCACTTGTAGGGACGCACACCTGGGGAGAGCAAGAGGGGGACAAAGCAGGAATGTGAGGGGCAGCTGTCCTGCAGAATGGTAGGTCCCAGCCCAAATGATGGCTCTGTGACCCCCAGGGGGAAGGAACACGGCTACCGGGGGAATACTGGGGGGAAAGATTCATTCGAAAAACCCACAAATTTGCACATCTCTTCCTAGCAGATATATTGGGCCTTTAGGGTTATTTGCTATCTCTTTCATCCATCCTGGGGACCACAGCAGAGTGTGGGCTTCCTCAGTACAGTGGTGCCTCACTTAACGAGCGCACCGTTTAACGACGAATCCGCATAGCGACAGGTTTTTTGTGATCGCATTGCGATGATTCCAAAGGGTGAAAATCGTGCTGCGATGATCGGTAAGCGTTTCGCTTACCGATCTTCGCATTACGATGTTCTGAAAACAGCTGATCGGCGGTTCCAAAATGGCTGCCGGAAGAATAAAATGGCCGCCAGCAGCGTTTTCGCGCCCTGCCCTCGCTTACCGAGATGGCGAAAATGGCAGCCAGATGGGGAATCTTCACTTACCAGTGAGTTTTCGCCCCATAGGAACGCATTAAACAGAGTTTAATGCGTTCCTATGGGGCTTTACATTCCATATAGAGATGTTTCCGGATAGCGACGTTAATCCTGGAACGGGGCACCACTATGTATGATAGGGCAGGGAAGGATGGAGGAAGGTTTGGTGCCTTCGACTCCCTATGGAAAAAGCACTCCAAAGTTTCATTCATTTGCTATTTGATGTCCTCTTTCATCTCAAGAAAACCATGGGGTGCGCATGGGTCCCTTCGGCCCTTCGTATCCTCCCTACAGCCTTCTTTGGTAGATCAGAATGAGAGAATGACCAGACCTCAAAGAATCAATAACATTATAAAGAGTAACAGCAGCAATAATAAATACAGTAGGGGTTCTGTAGACGTGAGGGATCGGTTCTGAGCCCTCGTCCCCGAGGATGCTGAAAAATGCGGATTACAGCAAACACTATTATAAGTTAATATTATACATAGTGTGGTCTCTAGCTCCCTCTAGTGGCCATTTCTGGTTACTTCATTTTCAGAAATATATTTTTGGGGTTTTTTTTTTCTTTCACACCGTGGATAAGTGAATCCGTGGATACGAGTCGCTCAAATAAGGCTTTAATGTCTAAAAAATTAATGTGGTTGTTGTTACCTTCTTATTTCTCAGCATTGCTAGAGCATGAAAAGTCATATCAAAAATTAGGGAGTCATGTCCTGCAGTTGGGGGGGGGTTAGATGTTCCCTCTGCCCTCTGATTTCATCTGATTTTAGAAGCAGAGCAAGGAATCAGATGGGTGACACGTGGAAATTTCCAGGTAGGGCTAGGAAAGAAACACCAGGAGAGCTTCTGGCAGTCAGAGTTTGCAAGAGTGGTCTAAATCAGTGGTTCTTAACCTTTGTTACTCAGATGCTTTTGAACTGCAACTCCCAGAAACCCCAGTCAGCACAGCTTGTGGTGAAGTCTTCTGGGAGTTGCAGTCCAAAACTCCTGAGTAACCCAAGGTTAAGAACCAGTGGTCTAAATGGACCAAACAGCACAGCAGAAGCCAGTTTCCTGCATTCCTGTCGAACTATCGCTATTGCTACAACGCTGTGCAATGAACATTATGGAAAAAATTAAACCAGAAGCGTGGAGCAGCGTTCCCCACAGTGGTGGGTCATCCTGGGTGGTACCGATTGCGGTCCAACACACTCAGATTGATTGTCAAAATCATGGGTAATCTACTGTATGATTTTGACCGAAGGTCGGGAAAAACTTCCTAACTGTTAGCGCAGTACGACAACGGGAACCCATAACCTCGAGAGGCGGGGAGTGCTCCAACAGTGGAGGCCTTCAAGAGGAAATGGGGCAACCCTCGGTCAGATCTGCTTTGATTTGGAGTCTTGTATTGAGCAGGGGGTTTGTCTCAATGGCCTCGCAGGCCCCTTCCAACTTCACGATTCTATGATATTTTTAGATACGTTAATTCTGCAAGCATTTCCAAAAAAACTAGAACAAGGGCTCAGCAAATGGGTTTTTCGTTGACATAGTCAACAGGCCACTTCAGAAGACACATTCCACCAATGCAAAGAAGCCCGTTCGAAAGGGCACAGCCACACGCCACAGCTCTGTGGATTCCAACCAATTAAATTCTTTTTTTGATAAAGCTTCTCCCCAATTAATTTCAGAGAGAAGTCGCGTTTCGGCTGATCCGAGCGTTGTTTCTGGCATTCTGAGAAGCTGGCAAGTCCGTTGAACCTTACAGTCCCTATGGTTGCTGGCGGCCCCCTCCGCACCTTGTGGCAGGATGTTCC
Organism: Pogona vitticeps; assembly: GCF_900067755.1. Classification (NCBI taxonomy): domain Eukaryota; kingdom Metazoa; phylum Chordata; class Lepidosauria; order Squamata; family Agamidae; genus Pogona; species Pogona vitticeps. The sequence goes on along the minus strand of NW_018151820.1, from coordinate 43,650 downwards.
GCAAGCTGAATTGAACAAAGGAGAGCATCCTTTTAACCCACCAGAGTCTGCTGTTGAGTTCAAAGCCTCCCGTTGCCTCTCTAGTAAGGCACGCCGGCTTCCCTTGGGGCAGCCCCGGAGGCGTAAAGGCTCACCTGTGTGTGTCCGGACGTGGCGCTTGAGGTCAAAGGTGTCATTGAAGCCCTTGTTGCAATAGGGGCACAGGTGTCGCTTCACCTGGCTGTGGCATTTCAAGTGGCGGTTCAACATGCGCTGGTAGGAGAAGCCCTTCTGGCAGAAGGGGCAGGAAAACAGCTCGCCAGGCGATTCCCCCTGCGTTACCTGGGGAGAAAGACAAGAGGCAGCGATGGAAGGGACCCCACCAATATCAGCCACGGCGATCATTTTTGAGTCCCCCTTCACTCCTATAACATCCTAAGTCCCCCCTTTCTTGCTGTTTCTCCCTTCACAACAACCCTAAGAGGTAGGTCAGAGCGAGCGGCTTCAAGTGACACGGTTGGTTTTTGGGCCTCACTGTTGACTAGAACCTTGACCTCCCTCATATTAGAGATATCCTCCACATCGGGAGACTTGGGTTCCATTGGTTCGAATGGGTCGGCCCGAGTTGTGATTTACTGCACGAAAGTAAGTCCAACCCGAGGAGGCCCATTGGGATCAAAAGGGAACTTACAGACGAGTTGACTTACCGACTATCCTCCCATATCTAGTCTTTCTCTTTTCCTGCTGCCTTCGACTTTTCCTAGCATTATTGTCTTTTCTGCCCAGCCTTTTTCTTCTTGTGGGGTACGGGTGGAGTAGAGACCAGGAAAAAATTCTCCAGGCAGATCACCCACCACCTCTTCACCCTCTAAACGAAACTTTATCAGCCTGGGACTCGTCCAGATGTATTGGACTACAACCCCCATCATCCACTTGCCACTGGGAGGATGCGAATGGCAGACTGAAACGTCTGGAGAACCGCCAGGCTGGAGGAAAAGGTCTTCAACGTCTGGAGAAATTACGGATTTGAACGAGAAACGTGAATTTTTGTCTTGGTGGATCCCGTAAATGTCCTACCTTGATCTTGGGTCGCAGGAAGCCGGAGTCCACATCCTGCGGCGTCTCCGTCGGGACCTGGGCGGCGCAATGAGGCTGGGCGGCTGTATAGGTGGCGTGTCGCATCGTCATGTCCAGGGGCATGGAGTGGGATGGCAGCTCGGCCACCGATGGCTCCGGCTCGTTCCATAGCGCGTACCCACCCAAGGAGACTAGAGGACAGGAAAAAGGACATCACAGAGCTGTTTCGATTTGAAACCGTGACTTCTCGAATGAAAAACGGAAGTGTCTCCGGCCAGATCTCGCTTCAATGCCCGCCTGCTGGGCACGGTCGCTGGACGATGCGCTGAGAAATCTCCGCTGCCCAACGCCCGCCCCTGAACAACAGCAGAGCATTCTATGGGTCTGGCCAAACGACATATCTCAAGAGCCTGGGAGATTAAAGCCACAGCAGTTAAACCTGGGATCAAGCCGATATACCTGTGCACTCCAGGTACATTCAGAACAGACAGCCCTGTCTTGCCTCTTCTCTGAGCCTATTTGTCTGTGTCCTTCTTTAAAAGGATGAGTCCCGGACTGGGGGACTGATGAAATCTCGAGAGGCGCTAGCCGACAATGAATTTTGGAGATGAAACAACGGTTTCTTTGGGAAGAAGACAAAAATCACATTCCCCTTCCTTGGAACCACCCTGTACTATCAGCGGGGGTTGACAAAGAGTCTCAGAACCGGGATGATGATGAGGTACAGAAGAGGAAGCAAACTTGGACATTTTTATTTGGAAAAGTGGCCCAGGTGTTCTGGGGGCCGACCCGCAAAAAATTCCCACGTTCCGAAGCGTGCTTGTAATTTGTGGAGAGGACGGCCTCTTTTAGACGTTACAGCCTTTTTAGTTTAATTTGACTGCCTTGATGATGTTACTTTTTGTGTGTGTGTGTGTGTCACCAGTATGGCTGTGAAATGTCCAGAGTGACTGTTGGTCAGTGGGGTAGCATAGAAAACAAATTAAATCTTTTGCAACATCGTTAATTCAACCGGACTAAAGAAGCGACAAATACAGATGTACTAAAACATCTGGATTAATGATTCTAAATAGTTGGGGTGCCCCTACATGTGGCCAGGGAATATGTAGTCTTCTAGGTGTCATTGGACTACAATTCCTATGAGCCCCAGGTTCAGCCGATGGTGAGGGATGATGGCTGTTGCCATCCATCAACATCAGGAAGGCTACATGTCTTTCACCCCGACTTAAAAGTGATTCCAACTGGAGTATGCACGCTGGAGAGGGTAAAACCGCAGCTGTCTTATTAATTTACTTGTACCGGGGGGGGTGATCTGGGGGAGGGGGTCTCCCATAATCTACTTAGCCATCATCTCCTGTTTATTCACACAGTGGCATGCAGCTGGCCAGGTAAGAATTCTTCCTATCTCTGCAGGTTCATTTACCTGCCCCATCTCACAGCGACTGCAAAATTGGGCTTAATTGTGACGCAATTGATCGCACAGACAGGACACAACAGGGGGGGTAAAAGCATCACTAGCCACTTTTTGGCTAGTGATTCATATTTGGGCTTAACCCTTCCCTCCCCCCCTTTAAAAAAAAAATCTCCGCTAAAAGTAGCAGTGCACTCAAAGCCGATGACAACAGTAACTAAAAATAAACCAAGCACATCATTAAAATCGTCACGTTGATCCATAGGCCCCAGCGAGGCGCTAGTCCTCATGACTGGGACTCAGCCGCAACGTTTCATCGGCGTCTCTCCGCCGGCTGCCCAGAGCACCCCCCGTTCCCTATCCACCGCCGAATGCCAGCTATAATAAACAGGCTCAGAACCGGTTAACCGGGATGTTATTGGTAAGTGGAGCCCAACCCAGGGAGTTAATTAAAAGTATTTCCGGGCCGGCGCCACATTTCCAGCTTCTGTCACCCGCCTTGGGGAAGATGGGAGTGGGTGGACCGTGTTGCAACCACCCTTAAAACCACGCCAAGCAGCCGGCATCCAGACTTCCCGTTCTTTCCAGGCTCCGTTGCAAAGACGGTAAAGGGCTAAGCATTAATTGGACACGTCGCTCTTTTCGGGGGAGCGACCGGTTCCTGAGCGAGCCTCGCCTGTGGGCGAACCTGGGAAGCCAGGCGTTGCTTTTTCCAGCCCCCGCATGCGAAAGCGCCCAGGTGGGAGTCTTGCCTGGCGAGAGGAGGGGTGCCCCGTGCGAGGGAGCCCCCAGCGAATCCACCAACAAAAAGCTGATACAAATGCTGATCCATCCAAGCACTTTGCTTCCATCAGCGTCCGTAGCGGAAAGAGGCTTTTACCATTAGGGCTGCGCACCTCCAGAGCAACTGTGGGTCAGATGGGGGGGTATAGAAAGGAGGGGTGCCCCGTGCGAGGGAGCCCCCAACGAATCCAACACCAAAAAGCTGATACAGGTGCTGATCCATCCAAGCATTTTGCTTCCATCAGCGTCCGCAGTGGAAAGAGGCCTTTGCCATTAGGGCTGTCCACCTCCAGAGCAACTGCGGGTCAGATGGGGGGGGGATATAGAAATTAAATACCCTGTTTTTCCATGTATAAGACTATACTTTTGTCTAAAATCTTTAGACTAAAAATTGAGGGTCGTCTTATAGACGGAACTAAGCTGAGGCTAAAACAAAAACAAGTGGAGGGGAAAGCAGGGATCAAAGCGATCCTGCAGCACTTTGATCCCTTTCCCTCTACACTTGCTAAGCCCCAACTTCTTAATTTTGGATTAGAAAAGTGGGGGGGGGCGTCTTATACACGGGGACGTCTTATACACAGAAAAATACGGTAATTAAAATCAAAGCCACCTTGGTATCGAAGCGTTTGACTTGCAGTGCAGAGCCCGGTGTAAACGGGGCAAATCTGCCAATGGTGTCATGGGGTTGTTTTGCTTTCTACGAACGGGAAGCATCTCGTGCCAAAGCGTCTGCAGTTCGGAAAGGTGAGGCGCGGTTATTCCGACCTCCCAGAAAGCACGCCTTCTGCCCCTCCCCCATTTCTCTTAATTGCAGCCTTGGCAGGGCTGGTTGCCACGACTCGTCAGCCCTCTGCACGCTCTCAGAGGCACTCTTTTGGTCATCCTGCCCAGCCTCCTTGCTCGGGCTCGGATGTGCTACAAGCGTCCATGGTCCACCCATTCCGGGGGAAGGATCTAATTAATGAACGCTGAGAGTGGGAAGATCTTAATTGTGTTGCCAGCCGTTTGTCGGACGAAACATCTGCCTGTTGAAACAGATGGGTGTCAGTCAGCAGCCTGAACAGGTACTGCTTTTCTCCTCACGGGAAGGCTGGACCTGTTGAACTTCTGTTTGAACCCTCTTCCAGCGAAAGATGGAACAAAACACACAATCGGCTCTAGTTCAAACTGAGGGCCGTGCTAAGGCGTTCAGTCTCATACTCTTGACCGCATCCGAAGGGAAGGCTGCTGGGGCGGGGGGGTGTCATAAATTCTGGCTCAACACAGAATTGTAAAGGTTGATTGAGGGGGGGCGGACACTTCCAAAGCCTCCAGGGATTTGACACGGCTAGGCTGTGAAAAACGTAGCCTCTGAGTGTATACAGACTGTGGGGCCAAAGGGGAAATCTCGGCTGTCAGGCTCAAATCTTCACTAAGCCATGAAACTTAGGCCACCCAGAGGTTGAAAAAATTATTTTTTTGAATGGTAGTTCCCAACCATCTCCTTACGGGAAGCTGTGGGCCACAAAGTAACTTTGGGACCCCCTCCATGCCAATGATGCCCATCAGGTTCTCCCTCGGCCCCCTTAATCCCACCACAACAAAAAGCCGCCTCCAGACCCTTCCATTTCTCCATAAGAGCAACTGTCCGAATACTGATTTATGTGCAAGAAAATTAAAGCATGGCCTCCCAGTGGGCTTTCAGAGCCGCGACGCTGGGGCAGAGTCCTGCCCCCCTCGCCTGCCAGCTTCGCCCCAAAGAGCCCTGCTCTCACCAGGCTGGAATCCATGGAGGAAGTTTTTGCCAACCTTCCAGGTTGATTAATCAGAAGCTAATTACAGACTCTCGGCTCAGGCCCGGTGATGCTCACCAAGGAAAGCGGAGAGGGATCGTGACAATCCGAGATCCTCCCCACGGCTTTGGCCGTCCCTTCCATCGCCAGAACCGTGGCGGTATCGGCTCCGTGGGTCTCGTCTTTGAGAACCACCTGGTGGGATTTGTGGGGGGGGGATGAGGAGAAGCAGATCCTTGATCTTGGGCAAGCGAAACTTCCAGGTTTAGAAGCAGCATCGCTTGTTCCATCTAGCAGCGGGCATCTCCTGCTGACCCACTATCTAACGTGGGCCATGGGTCTGATCCATGCATTTACGCCCCTTCCAGACATGGTGGGCCTCCAGTTCCTATCATCCCCCAAGAAGATGAACCCAAACAACGCTGGGAAAATCCATTCCCTCTTTTGAAAGGTTTAAGCTGGCGCTCCTCATCTCCTGCAGGGCGTCCAGAGGTGGTAAGACGGTCATAGAGGCTGGCCACGACGGCCCTGGTAGGAAGACCGCCACCCTCTGGAGGTCACCAGTTAGGAAAGGCTGTGTGAGGGGAATTCGTGAGAAATGTAACTTTCAGATACTACAAATGATCAATGGAGCCCCGCGTTTAAGAGCAATCTACCTTGGAATGAAAAAACTTGGGGAAATGCCTCTTTTGGAGGGCCAGTCCCAGAATCCCCAGTGCTAGGTACAGAATCCAGGGAAGGGTCGTGCGAAAAAGAATCTTTCAAGGCTCGGGTTTAAGAACAAATCGGAGATGCGGGACACGCTCCCGTCTTCACTTACGGCTCTCGAGAGTCGCAGCAGCCGATTTCTGTAAAAGCAACGCACCGCCCAATACTAACTGGAAGAGAAGCGAAGGAAGGGAATGAAATCTCACACCTGAAAAAAAAACCATCTTTGTTTGCACCCCATTCTTGCCTGCTTCCAGAAACAAGGGGCGTCCAGCAGGAGAGAATGACATGTCAGGATCCTTGGGGGTCCCTAAGCTCTACGAAACAAAGATGCCTCGCATGTCGTCTGATGGAGACTACTCTGAACCGAAACGTTTCTTGACATGTCCCCCAACGGATTGTATTTGTGCTTCATCTTTCCCAAAAACGGTCCCCTTCAAGAACTAAGAAATATATGAATATACAAAACATTCATCTCAAAGGTTCCCCAGCCTGCCACTGCATTCTCTCTGTCTTTTTTTCCTGCACCTTTCCCAGATGTAGAAGAAGGGGGGGCAATTCAACACCTCAGCCCTGTCCCCTCCCTTGAGAAACCCGCCTTGCCCAAGGTCTGCAGGTTTGAGCGCTTAAATCCGGGAAGGGTCTGGCCAGGGCGATCCTTAACCACCACCCCCCTTAAAAAAAACCCTCAGAACTGTAGTTACCTTTTCCCCAAAATGGATGGAGAGAACGTTACATGATCTAGCGGTTTAAAAAAAAAAAATAAAACATGTGATTTATCTTGATCAGCCCATTGGAATGATGTAAGGCGCCTCGGGTCCTTTCGAAAGGAGCCAGGCGGGGTAAAAAAATGGTTTTAAATAAATAAATAAATAATAGTCTTGATTCTCTGACTGAGAAAGTCTTAATCAGGCAGGCCCCCTCCCCTAGTCAGAATAGGTAGCGTGCGAGCCCCGCTAGCTAGCGGCTTAGCCCCCCCCATCCCAAGCCCATCCCAGTCGGGTCCCTCGGGCGAAACTAGCCCCCACCCCCGCGACCGCTCCTTCTTCTCCATTAGCGCCTCCGGCTTCCCAATCAACCCACCCGCCAGATTGCCGGCGAGTTTAAACATTACAATGGGAAAGGTGTGGGGAGGGGGGGGAGAAGAAGAAGAGGTTGCGCATAAGTGCACTTGCCCGGCATGGGAGGGGAGGGGAGGAGAGGGGGGGGGAAACAATAGCGCTGGACTCACAGGTGTGATCGCTTCCCCCCACCCACCTCCCGGCCATCATCCTCCGCATCTAACGAAATGCGGTCCAAGGAAAGGTGAAAACTCCAGATCGGACCGGCGAGGAAGGAGTTGCTTGCCAGGACCAGCGTGGGGGACAGAATCGGGTCCTTCCCCCCCCATCTTGCAATCCACGCCTCGGAAAACAATAGCGCTGGACTCACAGGTGTGATCGCTTCCCCCCACCCACCTCCCGGCCATCATCCTCCGCATCTAACGAAATGCGGTCCAAGGAAAGGTGAAAACTCCAGATCGGACCGGCGAGGAAGGAGTTGCTTGCCAGGACCAGCGTGGGGGACAGAATCGGGTCCTTCCCCCCCCATCTTGCAATCCACGCCTCGGACG
>NW_018151820.1:21911-34008 GCF_900067755.1 Pogona vitticeps | reverse complement strand
CCATTCTTCAACCGCCCCCCCCCAAAAAAACTCAGCCTTTGTGGGTGTATTTTGCTCCTGTTGTTTTTCCCCTTAAAGTGTCCACCCTGCTTTTGAAAACTTGCCCACTTTTTGTCTGTTTCATCCATAGCCACGCTTTGGGTACACAGTGGAGTCAGACATTTAAGGCGGTGATGATAGTACAGGTCCCGATGGTGCTGGGATAATGTGACCCACAGCAAAGAAAGGACCCAAAATATTAAGAGATCTCGGTTTGCAAGGACATCATCCTCCACCTCTAGGCTTATGGCTTCTGTCTGTTTCTCTTGTTGCTGCTTCTGTAGGACGAACCCACTGAGACTGGGTCCCTGATTGAAATGAAATCCGAGGTGTTTTTTCCTTTTTATTAAAAAAAAAATTAAATTCAGTGTGGTGTAGTGGAGAAGGTGTTCAGCTAGGATTTTTTTTGGGGGGGGGGAGGACCAGATTCAAGTCCTCGTTACTCTGATGTCGCCATAGAAAAGCCTTCCTTCAATCTCTTGCATGACTTGAAAACTCTAGTAGGATTGCCCTAAGTAAAAAAAAAAACACCATTGAACGGCCAGAAGGACATTCGTGGAAGCCTCATGCATGAATGTGGGGTTTCCTTCGAAGAAAAGGTACGTTTAGTGTCCAAGAAGATGGTCTGACCCAGAACAATGGGCGGTTGTTATGGCTTTTGATGCATGTGCAGATCCTGCTCGTTGCTGCTCATGCTGACCAAATACTCAGTTATGCAACGATATAATCATCATCTTAATAACCGCCTTAGAACGGCACAGCTGGAAGGGACCCCATGGAGGCCCAGTGGGGGAATCGAACTCACAACCTGTAAACCAGGTTGAGTTACTTCCGGGCTTAGTTGGCAGTCTTGTCTTGCAGGGGAAAGAAGGGGATGGATCTTTGCTCGGCTGGGGGCTTCATGGGGATCCCTCGGACCCTCTTTCCCGTGGCTGTGAACCTCCAGGAAATCGGCCCCAAATCCGGGACGGCTGCATCCACCAAGCTTGCCTTTGAGACACACCCCCCCCCCAAAAATCCTGAAGAAACTGGACTTCACCCGACCGGAAGAGGCATCTCAGAACCTATTTTGTTCAGCCCGGCGAGATGGGTCCTTTCCATAGGTGTTGGACTACAGCTCCCATCGTCCCCGGTGCCAGCATCGCCACATGGGCTGGGAACAGGGGAGAAATCCTAGTTCCAGGAGGAACGTTCCAGACTGGGTGGAAGGCCAGCTCCACTTGGCCTAAGCAAGTCACCGTTTCTCCACGGACGGGTGTGGGTGTCATGGTTAAGAGCTTGCCAACGGGGAACATGTCGCTTCAGCTTTCCCTGGGTGATCCTGGGTCAGGCAGGCCACGCGTGGCAAGAGGCAAGAGAGCTTGTGGGCAGGGAGGTGGGACCAATAGGCAACACACTAAGTTAAGTAAGCAAGCAAATGCATAAATAAATTGGGGGTTCCGAGAAGCTTCTGAGCTGGTTTTGGTGCCAAGAGGCAGAAAAATGCTGGACGCTGTGTACCTTCTGGTTCGATCCACCTCTTTGTGTCTAAGTCCCAGCAATTTTATAGGATGATGATGATGTTGTTATGAACCTTCAAGTAACCGACCTGGATGTGTAAAGGGGGGGGGGTTACACCCGTTCCGCACAGTCCGGTGAGTTTCTGCGACTGCGTCGGGATTAAAACCCAGGCCTCCTGAGTCCTAATCTGTCGTGCTGTCGGCTATGTAAAAGCACAGGGTGTCCACGGAGGACGGCAGTGGAACTGTAGGCCCTTGCCTCCAATGTGTTCTGCCTCTCTTTTTGTCTGTCTGCATTTTTCAAAGGGTATCATCACCATCATCTCTCTGAATAGACCGCTGATCTTTCAGTTTCTGCGACTGCGTCGGGATTAGAACCCAGGCCTCCCGAGTCCTAATCTGTTGTGCTGTCGGCTATGTAAAAGCACAGGTTGTCCACTGAGGACGGCAGAGGAACCATAGGCCCATTCCTCCGATGCGTTCTGCCTCTGTTTTTGTCTGTCTGCATTTTTCGAAGGGTATCATCACCATCATCTCTCTGAATAGACCTCTGATCTTTCTGGAAGGGCAAGGTTGTTCTCGGTCTCTGCGTCGTCTCCGTCTTTTCCCCCCTCCATCCTGCCCACCTGCTTTTTGGAGGTGCGGGCCTGGATTCTTTGAGGTGAGCTTTGAAGGCAAGGTCAGGCCCAGGGGTGGGTCATGGGCCTCCCAGAAAGGAGATGACAGGCCCTCTTTTTTTGCAAACAAGCGAAGCGCCCCAGGGCAATGGGGTGCGGTGCGGGGGAAGCGAGCCGTGTTGTCTCTCTCTCTCCCTTTCTCCAGATTGCGGCGCTTATGAGGATCCTTGTGGAGGCGGGTGGCGTGCTGCATTTTCCAGCGTTAACTCAGCTTGGGCGGGTAGCGTTGGGCGGCAATTTCAGGCCTCTGATGCGTGGGTTTTTCAGGTCCTGCTGTCTTCAGCCTCAATATTTAGCATCCTCCCAGCTAAGCATGGCGGGGCCCCGTCTTTCCAGAAAAGGAAACACGGGCGAGGAGATCTTTCTTCCCCTTTGAGGAGAGAGAGAGAGAGTTGATGGATTTCCCTCTCTTGTCCTGTCATCTTCCTTGCCTCTTGCATAGGAGGCGTTCAAGAGCAGATTAGACAACCATTTATTGGATCTACTTTGACTTGGATTTCTGCCTTGAGCACAGGGTTGGACCTGATGGCCTTTTAGATCCCTCCTAACCTAGTTATTCTATGATCCTGTGCCCAATTAGAGATCCCCAGTGTTCACCCAACACCCTGTACTACCCATATGTGCTAGATTTTTTGCCCCATTGACCCTGCATGGGAAGGATGATGGCCGTTGCAGTCCAACATCTAACCCTGGGGAAAGTTGACCGCTTCTTCCAGGGGCAAACCACCCAAGATAATCTCTATTCTAGATACTTTATTTCTCATAAAGTAACATTTCCAGATTCTGCTGACACCTAGTTTTGGAAAGAAACAAGTGTTTGTTTATTTATTCATTTTTTTTTCAAAACAAAGAGGATTGAATGGGAAAATTGTATCTTTACAGAGAAGGGGTATTAGAAGAAAAGATCTTAGAACCAGGTTTTGAATGAGATCAATTTTTGTTTTGTTTGAGGAAGGAACTTAAAGGGTTGAGCATGCCATGGGCTTTGAACGCAAACTGGACTGTTAAAATCTTAAAAGCAACAGTTTTCTGGAGGGAACCAGACCAGCATCCTGGTTCCTGGAGGGGGCGATCCCAGTGTCCTAATGGGAAGTCCACTAGCAGGCCAACACATGGCCACATCGGCTGTTCACAGGCTGAAATACTATTGCACAATTTATGCAGAAGGTGTAGCTTTGATCGGCTAATTGCTATCCATTGAGAAATCTCCATAGGCGTTCTCCACTGCGTGCCGAATCGGCATCCGACAGAGAAGGTCTACGGAGATCTAGTTCAGCAATTTGGGTCTAAACATTACACCTTTTGTGTAACGGTGCAGAAGGATTTAAGCCATTGCCCACGTGGGGGGGGAGGCAGGATGTGACCATGATACCCACCACAATTTCCTCCCTATAAAAGCATTCACTTGGGCAGTCATCACTGAATCCAACCGTAGCCAATTCTGCAATTCCGTAAGAGTCAAGTTGCGGAATCAAGAGTCATACTACAGCTGTTGTATGGAAGTGGCCCCCAACCTTGGGGCCTCCAGATGTTCTTGGACTACAACTCCCAGAAGCCTTCACCACCACCTCTGCTGGCCGAGATTTCTGGGGGTGATGTCCAAGAACATCTAGAGGCCCAAGATTGGGGACCACCGAATGTCAGATACCTATCCTGATGGATCAACCCATGCTTCACGAATCTGTCTAATCTGCTGGTCAAGTTATTTAGTTATGAGCCATCAAGTCCGAACTGGCTTTCAGGAACCTAAATAGAGCTTTCAAGATAAGCAAGAGATTCAAGGAATTGTTGACCAGTTGTACACCCTTAAGACATTTCCATGGCCAAGTGGAAAATTCGAACTCAGAGTCCTAGTTCTTTAGCCACTGGATACCCTCGGCACCCACTGGTTAAACCACTCCTTAAATATCTCAGTGCTCCTTAGTAAACCTATCAAGGTCACTGTAAGTCACTGGATACCCTCGGCACCCACTGGTTAAATCACTCCTTAAATCTCTCGGTGCTCCTTAGAAAAACCTATCAAGGTCACTGTAAGTTGGACACAACTTGACGGCACATTGCGCGCACACCTATTTAGAACAGAACATTTCTGCGCTCTGCCGTGCATACCTCAAACCTTCTTCTTCTCTGCCCCCAAATTCCCCACATCCAGCCTCTGTGGGTGACACCTGCCCCCCAAGTACTCTGAGACTGAGAGGCAACATTAAATATTTCCACTTTCTTCGTGTTTCTTAATGGCTCCCGTTGGCACCATGCGAAATGCGCTGTGTTCCTCCCCGGTGCCACGGGCCTCTCGGTGGCAGCCAGGTGTGCAGGCCACGCCGCGCCTGGGAGCTTCCTCCGAGTCATGTGTTTTTTTCTCCCCCCCACCCTCCCTCGGGGAAGGGAGCCGAACACTTTAAGCCTGACTTTCCTTGCGGTGTGGAACGGGCGGGCAGGCAGGCCGCTCCTGCCCTCGTGGTGTGCGGCGCTTCAGGTTCCTCCACTCGGGCGGGGGCCAGACCATACGTGTTTCACGTGCTGCGCAAGCAAGGGAGCCGGCTGGGGCCGCGTCCCTGGGGTGCGCAAGGCAGAGGCCACGTCGTCGGAGCCGAGGGCCCGAAGGCGAAGCCGCCAGGCGTTCTGGGCCCCAGCCAGGCCGGGTGATGGGAGCTGGCTCAGCAGGCACCTGTCCGACGCGTTCCTCTTCCCGGTGCTCCAACGGCTCCCTCCTGGTGCCAAGGCTTCCCATAAACACCGGGCTAAGCCTGATGGGGCAGGTGACTCATATCCAGGGCCTCTTCAAAAGCCTCCACACTGTTCTTGACCCGCTGGGGAAATGTTCCCCTTTCTTTGAGCTGAACTTTGGTTCATCTTCCCGATGGCAGTCGGGATTCTCCCTTCTGCAGGAGACACAGCGCAGTGGATGGCTCTTTTTCCTCCAGAAAGGGGGCCTCAAGGAGCCGAGTGCGAATCCTTGCTTCCTTTGAGAAACAATGGCACGTCTAGTCCGGAGTGAAGGCCGGCCCCATTCCTAGGTTTCTCCTTCCGGACGATAGTCCGTTTGCCCTTCTTCCGTGGATATCCCAGTCTTATCTACCTTCATGGTGCCCCTCGCCTTTTGATCCTCCCAACAACCCTGGGGAGTAGGCCAGGCTCGGAACGATTGGCTCAAGGGGTGGTGGCAGTCCTATATTTTGAGGCCCCCAAAGCTTGAACTGTTATGGGGGAGGGCCCTTCACAACCAGCAACGACACCTGGCGAACCTCTGTTACCCTCTTCCGTCGGCGACAGATCGCCGCAAATGTTTGAAAACCGCGGACTGAAGTTGCTCCGGCAAACTCGAACCTGTGGCTTCCTTGAGGGAGTCCATCCATCTTGTATTCGGTCTTCCTCTTCTCCTGCTGGCTTCTACCTTTCCCAGCATGAGGGTCTCTTCCAGAGAATCCCGCCTTCTCATGAGTTTTCCAAGCCTCGGTTTCCAACAAGTTTGCCTCCACAGAGAGTTCAGGCTTGGTTCAATCTAGGACCCACTTGTTCCTTTTTCTGGACATCCAGGGCGAAGCTTCGGACCACATTTCAAACAAATAGATTTTTTTCCCGTTCTTGGTTTGATCTAGGACCCACTTGTTCCTTTTTTCTGGACTTCCAGGGTGAAGCTTCGGACCACATTTCAAACAAATCGATTTTTCCCCCCTGTTAGCCTTCTTCATTGTCCAGCTCTCGCACCCTTCCATTGTGTTCAAAGATTCAGGAGGGTGAGTGATAGTTTGGTCTCCAGTGACGCCTCCTTACACTTGGCGATCTTTTTTAGTTCCTTCGTTGCTGCCATCCCACATTGGAAGAGATGCCGCGGCCGTCAAGACGGGCGACCTGGAAATCCATGCGTTATAGCACCGAAGCTTCGGACCACATTTCAAACAAATAGATTTTTTTCCCGTTAGCCTTCTTCATTGTCCAGCTTTCACACCCTTCCATCGTGTTCAAAGATTCAGGAGAGTGAGTGATATTTTGGTCTCCAGTGACGCCGCCTTACACTTGGCGATCTTTTTTAGTTCCTTCGTTGCTGCCATCCCACATTGGAAGAGATGCCGCGGCCGTCAAGACGGGCGACCTGGAAATCCATGCGTTATAGCACCCTGGCACCCCTCCGACCACAGGGCAGGCGGGAACCACGATGGGCGCCACCGGATTTCCAGATGGGCCTGAAACATAAGACGCAGCAGTGAAAGTATTTTGACTAGGGAGGGGCCAAGCTGTCAAATGTGAATTTGACATTTTCCAGAGGACCGGCCTGCTTGGTAAAATGACAGACTCTTGTCCCTTGCAATGGGGTGGGCAACCTACGGCCCTCCGTATCGGGTCAAACTTAATGGCCAGGAAATGCCCCAGAAGCTTTAGTCCCTGAGATGGCGCTGTTCTATTTTGTTGATTTCAGGGCCATTGATGTGACTCACCTCCCACCCACTTCATCTTCATGACAAGAACCCTATGAGGTAGGCCAGGTTAAGAGAAAGAGAGAAAGAACTAGCCCACATTTGGATTTTTCACATGAAAAAAACACATTGTTTTCATTCCATCCCTGGTGAATTTTAGCAAATTGTAAGGAATAAAAGCAGAGAGAAAGAGGAAAGACTGGATAGATATATTTATATGTATGTGCCTTTTAAAACAAAACAAGGGTGGTCCTCTGGCGGTGGTAGGACTCCAAGTCCCATCAGCCCCAGATAGTAAGGGATGATGGGAGCTGGAGTCCAATGCCCCACCCGATTTCCCTCCCCGGGGTTGAGAGGCCAGCTGTGTACCTTCTGGAGCAACCATGGCAGGGAGGAGAACGGGTGGGCGTGGGAGGGACGGAGCCACGGAATTCCTCGGGTGCCCAACGTGTCAGGTTCGTGGGCAGTGGCCCCGGCCAAGCTGGCGCGGTGGGTCTCGAAGCCTCCGGGAAGGCTTGGATCCCAGTTTGCCAGTCCACCACCACACTCTCCCTTCCTCCAGCCCCACCACCCCCACCCCACCCCGTCAACCGAACCTGTCAGCAAGAAATCCTTGAGCAGATAGGAAAACATCCTGGAGAGAAGACGCTGAGCACGCCCAAAGGGACCGGCCGTGACGCCGGTGTAACAGGTTCCTCTGAATACCGGGAGGAAGAACAGGAGGGCGAGGGAGAAACTAACAGGCATAGTGATGATGGGGATGATGATGAGGACACAGGTTGGCATTACCTAGTGGGCACCTGGAAAGGCAAGCTAACCCCAAGCCAGGCACCGAGGGGGTGGTGCACTTATTCTTGTTATTCAGCCGAGATTCCCGAGGTGTGTCCCAGAGGGTTTTTTTCCCCTTGTCTTGCTGTTTTGGTATGTTTATGGGAAAGGACAGAGCGCCTAGTGATGATGCTTCCAAGCTCTCCTGGGGAACATTGCGGGTTGCTTGTGATCCACCCTGCGGATGTAAAACCAAGAGCAGGGGATTCCTTGATCAGACCACTACGAAAGAAAAATGATCGTTTTTGACCCATACAGTGGTGCCTCGCTAGACGATGATGATCCGTTCCACTGAAATTGAGGTTTAGCGAAATCTTCATCTAGCGAAAAGCATTTCTCCATTAATTAATTAATCGTTTTCGACCCATACTAGTATTCAGCTCTTTTAAAAAAGACTTTCATTTATTTATTTATTTTTAAGTAGCATCGCCCTCTCGGCTTTTTATATTGTGCATGAATGACACCGTGTTCGGCTGGCCTGGGTTTTCCACCAGTGGGGCAGGATGCTTCAGTGAGATGCTATGGAGGCCTCCCGTTTTTCCTCTATGCTACGCTTGCCTCCCGCCCCACTCCACCTTCGTGGCAGCAACCCGGTGAGGTAGGCCAGGCTCAGAGAGAGTCCGAGAGAGAGAGAGAATATGTGTGCCAACTCGCCTAAGGTGATCTGGTGGGTTTCTGATGGCTCGTGGGAGAACCAGCAGGTGGATCGAGCCCGCAGTTGAATAACTGCTCGCCTGGCCTGGCTCACACAAGTGAGTCATTTGTAACCTAAAGGAGACAATTGGCTAGAAAAAATTCTAGAGAAAGGAGCGAAGGCAAAGCTGGGGGCGTCTTATCTTCTAAAGACAACGCCTGTAATCCCAGAGGAGGTCTTGGCGCCACCTTAGTTAGAAGGAGCGGGAAGTGGAGACGGCGCTCCAGATCTTTGCCAGCTTAAGCACGGCATCTGAGGATGCCCTTATGCAACCCAGGGGGTGGTGTTGGTGAAGAGGTGAATCTGATTCACCAAAGGCCGCTGTTAAAACTGTTATGACACGCTTTGTTGTGTTGTGAGATCAGCGCGCGGTGTTGCGTGGCGGCCCAGCTACCTCTGACTCCGAGGTTTTCGGTTTTTTTCCAAGCCGCTTCTTCCTCTTATTCTGCAGGCGACGTTGACTCCCGGCTCAATCTCAGGAAAGTGGTGTGTTTTTTGGAACATCTGCCCCCACCACCACCAACAACAACATCCAGCATCCTGAACAGGGGATTCTGGGAATCGACTTCCCAGAAAGTCACTTTACCAAGATCTGCATCCAACAGTGAGCAAAACATTCTCCAAAGGCCATTTGGAATGAAGGGGCATCTCTTTCAGCCCATGCCCAATAAATCCACACACCAAACAGCTTACCAACGACTCCCCAAAAGGCTGATCAAGACATTTTGTCTTTGTAAACCTCTACACGAGGGGAGGAAAGAGAGTTTCACCAATATTTCCCTAAGCTCCGACTGCCGTGTCCACCCTTCTTGGCTGGGGATGGTGGGAAGCATGGTTTGAAATGTGGCAGAGGGGCAATATGGTTTCCCTGATGCCAACTCACTTAGGGGGGCACCGGCGGAGGGAATTTACCGGTGGGGCACGGAGAATCTGCATGGGTTCTCTGTAGATTGAGCAGGAGGTTCGCCTCAATAGCCTTATAGGCGCCTTCCAACTCAAGGAGTCTATGGTTCTACGTTGATGAGGATTTCAGAGCCTGGCATCTGCCACTGGCCATGAATTCGGGTGTCTGGAAATGACAGCTGTGTGAAAGAACAGCGTGCTTAGCTGCGTTCTGGGACTGGAGCTCCCTGGATCGCTTTTAGAGGTGCTCAGAGACACCCTGTCCCTCCGCTCTAAGAGGACGCCTTACCCAACAGGTTTCAGCAAGGCGAGGGGCGAAATTCTGCTCATAAAACGCAAGTCAGAGGAAGCTTCACCTGTTTGGGCATTTGGGGTGACGTCCTGTGTCTTCTCTTCCCTTGGGCCATGTTGTGGAGGGGGCCGCCCCCCCACATCTGGAGGGACAAGAGCCAGAGGCAACTCCCCGGTGGGAGATGCTGGGCGCTTGGAGAGCCCGCGTGGGTGAAAGGGAGGCTTCGGGGTTAAAGACTAAGATTTGCAGGAGTACAAAACAAAATCTCAAAGGGTTAAGGGGAAAAAATGCCCCAGAACCAGAGTGGATGAGCCGACGGGAACTCTCAGCAGCTCCGATACGCCAGCGATCAGAAGGCAGGGTTCTGATACATATTGAGGAACAGGTCTTTTGTAACTCTAATGGCTCTTGATTGCTCATTTAACATCCTACCGGCTTCGCATCCTTTGTTCTCGCTTGACCGATGGCCCGTGCCCAGAGTTCCTGGGAGAAGCCTCCGTTTCCCTCCTGCAAATGTGGAACAAGCCGCGAGCGGCCGCCAACCCACCCATTAGCTAGGCAGGAGCATTTCCTTTGAACATCCTCTGAGCCCCGGTGAATGCTTCCCCATTCCTACGAATTTAATAACAGCCCGTTCTGTTTTCAGCTGGCGCTCCTGCCGTTTGTTTTTAATCCCAGTGGCCTCGCCCACTGTCACTAGTGAAACTGTCCGCCCCCTCCTTGGGGGAGAGGAGAAGTGCCAATTAGTTCTGCAGCAGGGAAACTGAGGCAAGGAGGAAAGGCCGGTTGCGATTCAGGTCAAGAGAGCCAAATCTTAGCCCTCTCCCTGCGCCGGGGCCCCGGGAATCATCTGAAACTGCATCTCCCAGCAAGCCTCACCACCATGGCCAAGGGTGGAGAATTCTGGGAACTAGAGTCCTTTCACATCTGGAAGATGCCACTCGGCCCACCCTCGTGGTAGGTCCAAATTTACAACCTGGACAGATGTTGGACATCCTGGATGTTAGAACTTCCAGACTAACTAAAAACAGCTGTCAAGGGAACCCATTTGCCTCCCCCCATCCTTTTATTTTGCTTTGAGGGCCAGAGGTGCCCTCCAGACCAGATGGACTACAAGCCCCACGATCCACCAAACGGCTAGGAGGGCTGGGAGGAGTAGGGGAACCAGGCAGGAAGCCTAGGAAAGGACCCAGGAGAATCATCCTCACTCATATGGGTCAGCTGGCACTCAGAGAAAAATAGCCCATGATGCTGCACATCTGCTACATCTCCCACTTGTAGAGGGAGAGTTAATCCCAGTCAGACTGGATCTGGATTCGGGGATGCTGGGCCTTCCCGCGGATTTGGACTACAAACCCCACAATCCCTGACCGTCGGCTGTGATGGCAGCTGACGGTCTCATACATAGAGGTCAGAGTCCTCCCAAAGATGTCTTTCCTGGCCTCTGTTACTCGGGAGAAAAGGACCCGATGGTACATTTTGGCTAATAGCTCTTAAGGGATGCGTCCTCCGTGAACATTGTCAGCCTTTTATATTGGCCTGCTTGGGGGTTGCCCTTAGCCTGTGGAACTCCTTGCCACCGGAGAGTCGGCCTTGGGCTGGCAGGCCGAGATCGGACCGTTCAGGCCAAGGTCTTCTGACTGAATAACGCTCTCATGAGAACATTTCGGTGCTTTTAAATCCAACTTAACACAGAACCTAACAGACTCCACCTTTGTGCGGCTACAAAAGTCCCCTTTTTCAAAAGTTTCGCAGAGTTAAAAAACCTAACATTTGCTTCAGCTCTGTTTTAGCCTTATAACTTTAGTCTAATTTTTTTTGCCCGTGGTCGCTTTCGTTAGAGGGGTTTACAAGGGTTCTCGTTTCCCCCCCCCCCGAGACCGGGCAAACCCATTTCCTGATCCCCGTCGTCCGCCACCCTCTGCGTTTGCCCACGAGAGAGGAATCGTGGCCCGTGCGTCTCTCTGGAACTGCCAAAGGAATCGGTGTCAAAAAAGAGAGCCTTTGATTCTGTCCCTCCAATTTTATACCCACCGGCATAGAGATTGGAGTCGTGATTTTTTTTGTGACCACGGTCCTCTGAGCGCATGCCGAGTGGCTCCATTTCTGAAATCTCATACCTACGCCGGTGTCCTCGATGCCCCCTTCACATGGATGTTTTAGCGGCCCCAACGGCTCTGAAGGTTGCTGTTTGAAAACCATCTGATTTATTCCTCGGACAATGGCGCTTGCCACATGGACGAAGGAAAAAAAATATATCTTAGGGGATGCCCAGAGGTTAGTTTAAAACTCTGGACTTCGTGGCGTGATGGGGAGCGTGCGGCACCAGATGCCCATAGATTGGGCTTCCCTTTTGATTAAAAATGTGAGGATCCCCCCCTTTCTTGCTGGATCTGCTTAGGGGGGGCTTCTGCTGTGCCCCAAAGATCTGCCCTAATGGGGCCAGAGTGGAGTGGGGGTCCCTGTCGGGTGAGGTCCCACTCTTGGGGATCAATCCTGTTTCTCTGCCACCACCACTACGCCATTACCCCTGTGATAAGTCCATGCCACAAACCTCTGTCAAAAGATGCCCAGTGTGTATATTTGTGTGTTTGTGTGTTCTTCTTGAAACTGTCAAGTCTTGCCCTCGCCCGAGGCAGAAGCTGCCGGGAGGCAGGATGGGTGGCGACTACTTCGGGAACAGGTCTCGGAACGAGTTGTGAGGTGTGGAGCCGAGAGAGGAATGTGGAAGCTGGCGGGTCGGTGGGTGG
>NW_018151820.1:0-10703 GCF_900067755.1 Pogona vitticeps | reverse complement strand
AATTTGACTCCCCCCACCCCTTTGCATCTGGCAGTGTCATCCGTGTCCTTCCGTGGGCGAAGCCTCAAGGGGATCCGGACCGCCGTTCCCGAGGGCTACGTGGGGCTGGTACTGGAAGAGGGCCAGCCCCCCTTGATGCCATCAGCGGTGAGTTCCTTGGCTGGGGGGCCGGGTGCCCGACCAGAGAAGGGGGGACCAGAGCAAGGGGGGGAATCTTGTTTCAGCCCTCTGTCTCTATCGCGACGGGCAATCAAATGAGGATCAACAGCAGGGCAGTCCGTGAGAATGTATGCAAACTTACCGCCTAGTAGCGATACAGATTTCCGTTCTATATCGTTAAGCGTAAAGGCGGAAATGGCCGTGCGTTTTTTTAAAAAATGCAGAAAAATGAACCTGGGATGGCTTTGTGAGCCTCTGCCTGTACCAGGGATATAGGTGTTCAGAGGGTGGCCGGACAGAGTGGGGTCAGGTCTGCAAAAAGGAAGCATGGGCCCTGGATGTGACCCCCGTCGACTGTTCTTCCACCACCACCCCCGACCCCCAGGAAAGGCAGCTGCAGGTGAAATCCACCTTTGAGTCGCTGATGGTGTGGAACCTGGAACGGGCGCCCAACGCCACGGACGAGATCCTCATGGCTCTCCGCTGGCCGAAGATCGCCGAGGGGGTGAGTGCCCGCCAGCCCCCGCTCGGAGGGCCGACATGCCCCAGTGACCGCTGGGAGAGACCAAGGGTGACCATCACGACAGAACCGTTATGGAAGGCTAGCTTCTCCTAGCTTTCCATCCGGCGGCTCTCCTTAATCTGGAACTGCGTCCGGCTGGATCGCGTTTCTTGCAGGGAAGGACTCTTCCCTGCAGAAAACTCTGCAATGAGTGAGTTTCTATGTATTTCTCTTGGTAGATCCATGCCTCCGTGGCGGACGAGTGAGGGGTGGCGTAACCACCACCGCAACACACCTCGGCGCATGCAACTTCAGAAAAGACGCGGCCCTTGGATGCAGATTTTGGATTTCGGGAGACAGAAGAACGCAAACCATCATCCCTCTAGCCCCGTCTTGCAGGCTGGTTGCGCCCACCACCCTTGCTCTTCCAGGTGCCCGTTTCTCCTGCCCAGTTTGGGGTTTTTTTACTTGGGCAGAATGTGGTTTTTCCTGGGCTTCGGATCCCCAAGAGATGTTGATTTAAGAATCTGGCATTGTTGCCGGTGCCTGTAATTTTTATGATACGCGTCCAAAGGTAGTTTAATTTTCGTGTTTTCTGCCCGCCAAGAAAGCTGCGCAAGGCGGAGTACTCTTTTAAGTACTCCCTCCCCTCTCCCCACGTTAAATAAAATTATATTCTAAATGGCTTCCAATTTGTCGTATCATCCCTCCGTCTTAAAAGTCACTAGGAGACTTTATTATAATTATAATTAAAACTGCTATGTTCAACAATTTTAGGCTGTCGTGACCGTTGCCGTTTCTATGTCGAAGTGTGGCCCCCCCTTGTGAAAATCCAAATAAAACACCAAAAAGCAGAATAAAAACCCTTCAAGGAGGGTAGGAGCGACAATACAGTCTGCCGTACCTTAAAAGAGAAATAAGCTTTATTCGGCTTGCGCTTTCACAGAACTGTACCGCTGACGGTCCAGAATTATGTATATTGAATATCACTCACTTGTCCTGAGGACGTCACAAGGTTTTTGTGGAGTTTTTGCCTTAAGATTCTAGTCCTCATAGCAGAGACACGTTTAAGCTCCTGAGAACGCGTATGGTACTGAAAGCAAAAGAATGGACACTGGTTGTTTTCTTTTTTTAAAAAAAAACACACTTTCTTGATTTATTGTTTACAGAGGTTGGGGGGGGTTGACAGGTTTGCTTATAATTGTCCTCCTTGTTCATGAAGCCCCCACCCGCTAAGGAAAAAGGCTAAGAGAAGGCCGTACGGCGCATCACTAGGAGTCAGACACCCCCCCTTTCAGAGGGAAAGTGGGGAGACACCCCCCCCATTGTCTCTGGATGCCCTCAAGGTCTTGAGAACAGAAAGCAGCTTCTGAAGCAAGTCACCGAGACCTTTCCCCCCCCCCCACAGCAAATGGCTCTGCAGTTCGGGTCAGCCGACAGCTTAAAAAGAGGCAATCGTGACACCCCCTCTTCCTATCACGCCCCATTGAAAAGCATCCCCCACGGAAAAACGCCCCCTGCCCTCCAGAAAGGGCTCCGGCTCCGAACAGGGGAATGGAAGTGGAGAAAAGAGTGTCTTTTAACACATAAATATCCAAGCGACCGCAACGGAGGAGGAGGAGGAGACGGGGCGGCCGGTCTCTCGCGCGCCTTCTTCGGCTTCTGTGCGCCACGCCTGGCGAAAACGTTTCCAGAAAAGTGCTCTGTACAAAGAGGCAGGCGGGGAGGGGGGGCAGGGATCACAGGGTTCCCTCTGTTTCCAAGGACGGTCCCTGCCCAGCCCGGGGCGGGGGAGAGAAAGTCTTTCCATCTGAGCGGGAAGGGCCCTGCCTGATTTTCCCCTCCTCTCCCGTTGCAGAGAAGGCAAGAGAAGGCGGCGAGGGAGGGCCCGGAAGCCCCCTCTGGTTGCAGTCAAGACCTCAGCCTCACCACTTCCCCCTCTTGCTCCAGTCTTTCGGAGTGAAATGCAGACATTTGGAATCAATCCGCAGGATTCGCTTCAGCATGGCCCGCTCGTGGCCCTCCACGATGTCCTCGGACAGGGTCAGGATGTACTGGCCCTAGGAAAGGGGGAAAAATGATTTCTCAAAGAAGGTTTCTAGTCCTCAAGGAAAGAACGGATCGACGTGCAATTCGCCACACCTTTTAGGCAGGACGGTGCCAACCCCGCTGAGATTTTATACACCTCTGGGTGCAGGATCTGGAAGTCCTTTGACCCTTAGGCACCCGTTTCCCAGTTTTGTAAAATGAGATACGAGATGTGGGGAAGAACTACCGGCAGCCCAAAGAGACACGGCTTTCCTCTCTCAACACTGTTTCGTACGAATGAACCCCTTCAAAAATGAATTAGAAAAATACTTTGGCCTTTACAACTAAAACGCACAACTTTGTGCCTTTAAGTGACTCTTTTAGTGACTTTCTCCAACCTGGGGGTGGGGGAGGAATACCTTTGGGGACAAGCGCTGATTTGACCTGCTACTGCATGCACTGTTTTGACGGTTAACATGGTATGGGGGCGATGACAGGAGACCCTCTTTTTTTAAGCACACGACAGTGGCTTGACTTTTTCCAAACTTTTTTTAAAAGGTAGGTTAAAAAAAGCATCTGCTTCTACTCCTGAGAAGCAAGCAAGCGGAGGCCTGCTTTTAAAGCAGCAACCGTAACGGATCACGAACTGCAGTGGAAGGCGACCCCTGGAACTACAGTGCGACTATTTTAAAACAGTAACTGCCCCCAAACCACATCATAAAACACCGGCCTCTTGAGTGTGCAAGGACATTTAAGAATAGCCGTTCGTTCGGTGGCGCCACCTTATAGTAGTTGATGAGGTTGAGGTACTGGAGCGTGGAGATGACGTCTTCCTTCTTAATGCTTGTGATTTCACTGATCTCGCTGGAAAAAAAAAAAGTAACAGGGAGGACAGGAGACTTGAGTGGAAGGAAGGAAGGAAGGAGAGTTCCCCCCCCAGCATGCCGGGAGATAGGGTGGCGTTGCAGCTGGCTGTCTTAGAAAACATCTGGACTGCAGGAATAAGGATTCAAACCCACCCATGCACCCCTGCCGTGATTTCAGGCGCTTTTCATGCAACTTTCTGCCCCTCTTCCCCCAAGAGACGCTGCTCCCCGCCCTCACTTGATGGTGATCTGCGGACGCTCCCCCGTCTCCGACTTGAGGTTCATGAGGATCTCGAGGATGGTCTGAGACCAGTAGCTGCGATAGGACAGGAGGCCCAAGTCCGAGAGGGGCTTCTCTGGCGTCCCCGTCTTCCCTTCCACTTTGGAAAGTTCGTAGCCTTGGGAGGAAAGAAGGATGCCGTTGGGTGGGGTTGTTAAGGGGGCAGCAGGGGTCCCTGAGAAGATCAGTGTGTGTAATGAGCAAAAGGTGGACGGGGTGGGAATGATCTGGCCCAATAAGGGAGCACCCCACCCTTCCTCCTTCCATTTAACGATCCAGGGCCAGAGGCCCTAATGTCAGTCCTGGACGCATCCACACGGCTGTCAGTTTTCATTAAAAAAAGGGAAATACATCGGGAAGAATTGTGTCCCTTCTGGGAAGACGGGTTTGAGGAATCTGGGAGAATTAAGAGGTGGAAGAGTGAGGAGCTGTGTGTCCCCCCAGCCTGTGTTAAATTATCCAGTGGAACAGCGAGCTGATCCCTGCCGGCCGCCTTTCCTCGGGGGGGGGGTCCAGCCCAGAAACACAGCCCTCCGCCGACCTCCTTCTGTGCAGGCTCAGGACCTTCGTTACAAGGCTGGCCTGTTCCACTAAGGATGCAAAGCAGGGGCTTTCTCATCAGCAAAAGGGGGGGGGTGCCTTCTAAAAGGCTGCCTTTCTCAGCAGTCCTACACGTCCAAGAAAAGAGGATCGGTTGCTTCACTGAGCAGGCATCGCACGAGGCGCTTTCCGTGCATTTGACTGAACAGATGTGCTAAAAGCAGGTTTGTTTATGGCCTGCCTTGTCCTCAAAATATGGGGGAAAGAGGCTGATAAAGAATGCCTCTCCTTTTCCTTAGAAGTAAAAAAAAAGTCAGGACGGATCGGCTTTGCAGGCCCTTCAAAAAGAAAAAAGGGGATGCATCGACTACACAGAGACGGGCATGCGGAAATATTTTAAAAGGAAACGATGCCATTCCATGTTACAAAATAATTAAAGAGAGGACAGGGAACCTGGGCCTCTTGCCCCCAACCAAAGAAAGCAGGAGAGGGTGGAATTTTGATAGAATCATTGAATAATTGGAAGGGGTCTAGAAGGGCATCAAGTCCAACCCCTGTATTCAAGGCAGGAATCCAAGTCACAGCAGATCGGACAAGAGGGTGGTCTCATTTTCTCTTGGAATGCCTCCAACATTGGAGCGCTCGCCGCCTCCAGAGAGCATGGGCGCCTCCAACATTGGAGCGCTCGCCACCTCCAATGGGCTCCGTTGTTGTACTGCTTTAATAGTTAAGAAGTTTTTGCTGATCTTCCGCCGAAATGTGGCTTCCTGTAGGTTGAGCCCATTCTGACATGTCCTGCACACTCTGGGACGATCGAAGCCCATTCTTACATGTCCTGCACACTCTGGGACGATCGGGAATAGACCTGGATGCTATCGGCAACGGTGATCAGGGAGGACTCCGGCGACATCTGGCAGAGGGCACACCCCACATTATTCCCACCCTCCACCCACAACATTTTCTAAGGGGGTGGGCTAAAGTTGTCCTTCCTGCCGTCTGCCCCAGCTACCGTCCCTGAAGGCAGCTGCCTCGCTCTGCACAGAAACCGAACAGGGAGACTCGAGGTGGGAATAGCAAAAAATAAAAATAAAGGATCCACTTACTGAATTCAATCAGCAACTTTCCATAGCCTCGCCTCTGGTACGGGGGCAAAGTGAGGATGCAGGCCACGTTATAATCCTCTGTCGATTCCTTCTCCTGCAGGAAAAGTCAAAGCAAGCAGTGGGTTCAATTCGCAAATTCTGGCCTCTCTAACCGTCCTCTGACCAAACTTATACCAGTAGAGAGTAGATTTCCAACCCACACCCCATTAACTTTTATACAAAACAGTCTGGAGTTTTAATGTTGCTTGTGTACCACCGGTCCGATTCAGAAAGCATCCCATAGCTCAGTGGTTTAGCGCTCCAGCAGTGGAGCCAGAGATTGAAAGTTTGATTCCCCCACTGGGCCTCTGGGGCTGGACTCAATGACCCATAGGGTCCCTTTCCAGCTCTGCCGTTCTAAAACGATGATGATTATATCTCAAGCACGCCTAACATTTTAGGCCTGAGTCAAAATACAGAAACAGCAGATCCCACTGCTTTTGAAAATTACGTGAAAACCAGGCTTCTAATCCTTACGGCTGCGAGGAAGATCTCAGAAATAAAAATGTAAAGGCTTGCGGGAATATCAAGAGTAAGAGGAGTCCAGCTCTGCCGTTCTAAAACGATGATGATTATATCTCAAGCACGCCTAACATTTTAGGCCTGAGTCAAAATACAGAAACAGCAGATCCCACTGCTTTTGAAAATTACGTGAAAACCAGGCTTCTAATCCTTACGGCTGCGAGGAAGATCTCAGAAATAAAAATGTAAAGGCTTGCGGGAATATCAAGAGTAAGAGGAGAATGAAGCTGGAGAGCTGACAGACAGGTAAACAGATTTCGACAGCACTCTGAAATTACCATATTTTCTGTGTATAAGACAATACTTTTGTCTAAAATCTTTAGACTAAAAATTCAGGGTCGTTTTATACACGGAAGTAAGCTGAGGGGAGAAAAACAAGTGGAGGGGAAAGCAGGGATCAAAGCGATCCTGCAGCGCTTCGATCCCTTTCCCCCCCCCACACTTGCTAATCCCCATTTAGATTTCTTAATTTTGGATTAGAAAAGTAGGGGGCATCTTATACACAGAAAAATACAGGTAATCCCTTTCCTGCCACTCCAGAGTAATGCACACTCCTGCTCCCACCCTCACACACCCCTACTTTTAACTCTTGCTGCCAAGAAATTACAATGAAAGACCCTCAACCCTTTTGAATCTATGGGGCTCAGGAGGAAAAGAAAACCATACATCCGGCGAGTGTATGCTGTTAAATTGTGGCGGCGCACAATGGCATGCCTTGCCTTTGATTCCCAGCTCTGTGCAGAAGGGGAATGGGGGGGGGCAAATTAAAGATGAGAAAGTCTTAAGCCCTGCAGGAGCACGACCCAACAGCGCCGCGGCTCCGAACGAGGCCTCCGCAGCCCACCTTAGAGAAGTAGCCAACGATGTGGAATCCCTTGCTGTCGTATTCCGTCATGACGTAGAAAAGAAAGGGGTCTGTGTCGTAGTAGAGGGTCTTGTGGTCCAGGAAACACTTGGCCAGCAGGCAGAGGTTCTGTGAATAGCTCTGGAAAAGGGGGAAGAGAACAGAGGGTTAACCTTCCCTGAGCAGGAAGTGCCCAAGTCATCATCATCATCAACAGCACAGAATTATAGAATAATTGAATCAGTGTAACTCCCCCTTGCTCAGTGCAGGAACCCCAATCTAAGCAGATCCGGCAGAGGGTGGACCAACGAAGGTCTCCAGAGTGTTGGAGCGCTCACCCACCTCCCGAGGTCTTGGGATCCATGCTCATACTGCTCTAACAGTTAAGGAGTTTTTTTTTTCCTGATCTTCAGCCTAAATCTGGCTTCCTGCACGAGGTTCAAAAAGTAAGGCTGGGCCAGACTCAGCCAAGAAAAAGGAACCATCTTTTTCCGACCGGAGACCGAGATGATGACCGTTTCCTCTTTTCCTTACACAGCAGGGCTGCGAAGGCTTTGTATTTGCAGGTGTCGCTACTAGAATCCACAGAAGCCCAAGGTGGGTGTCTTGCATGCAGAAACAAAGACGTCTGAGCCCCAGCATTGAGCGTATCAAAGCAGAGGGGAGGTGCAGTTCTTTCGCACCCAGATCCACTGCAGCAGTATAATGCCTCTCTCTCTCTACCTCTGTGTGTGTGTGTGTGAGAGAGAGAGAGATTGATTTATTGCTGCCATTACTAAACAATGGGAAGCCAGAAATCTTTGCTAATCCCCTTAAAAATTGTCTATAGAGACTGACCAGCCAACCCAGACGGACATAGAAATGCTTTTTTTCCTGTGCATTTAATTTTTTTGCAAACTCAAGGACATACCGGTGGAGAAACTCAATACATTACATCTCTCTGGACAAAATAAGAAGGGGAGGGTTAAAAGGGAGGATGGCTCAACGTTTTCCCTGCCCCAAGAAACCCTTGGGTCCTTTTTTAAAAGGGTGGTGGTGGTACATATGTTTTAAATATAAAGAAATACATGAAATGAAATACGAGGCCCTTTGGTGCCACTTCAGTTGCTACATCTGGGGCAATCAAAGGGTTCTCCTCCATCCGGGGATCCCCGCTGGATGGCAAAAACAATAACACCCACAGTAATAAAGGTGAAATGATTACCTTTCTTTGACTCTGAGACTCACAAAAGAAATATGTTTCATATATTTTTTTGTGAGTCTTAGGCAGTGTATGTGTGTGTGTGTGTGTCTCTGTTCTTTCACAAAGAACATCGTTTTGCTACCAAGAGGTGGAAATGCTGTTTCCTGTTTATTTTACCACCGGTGTGAACTTCTGCTATGCCTCGGTGCCTTGACATCCAGCCTGCTTCCCAGAGAGATTCTGAGCTGGGTAGTTTAAGTTCTATGGACCATCGGGTCCAAATGGCCCTTTGCTTGCAAAATCCAGGTTTTTATAGGATGCAAGGAGGCGCCATCCACGGTCTCCTTCCATTCCGCTGGACAGTTTACTTTACTTCTATTCCTAAGCAAGTGTGCATGTGTGAAGGAACCAGAATTCAATTATGCAGGAGGTTCCGAGTTACATTTCTGACCACATCTCGAATCAGAAGAATCAGAGAGGGGAGAAGGAACCAGGGGATGGTCGGAGTTGAGAACGGCTGCCTTGGGAATTGAGGGAACTTGGGTCTGAGTCTTCTTCGCTGCGCCTTGAAATTCTCAGGGTGTCTTTGGACCAGCCTCCCTTAGACCGACCCAGAAATGGGTTGAGGATGAAGCGTTGTGGGGGACACACCCTGAGCTCACTGGAATCAGGACAAGAAAAGTCTAAAGACCTTTTCCTGCCGGAGAACCTGGGAAACGATGTCGGAGAGCGTTGGGCTCGATTGACGAGAAGCGAGCTGGCATAAACACAGCTCCTCCTAGGCTGCTTTGCCTAGAAAAGGCAGCAAAATATATAAATATATATATATTAAAAAACCGAGCTCAAATAGAAAAGGCAGGCTCAAACAAGACCCCATCCCAGGTCATCCTTTGAAAACGCTAAATTTGGATGGGTTTAGAAAGATCTCTCTCAGCTTGACTCCTGAGAAAAGTGGGCCAAGGCACAGGAAACCTCAGCAGATAAGGACGATCCTGCCCGCAGCCCTTTTTTTCAAATTTGGACTACAACTCCCAGAATTCCACAGCGGCGGAGGATCCTGACAAAGGGGGAGGGAATTCTGGGAGTCGTAGTTTTTTTTTTGTAAAAAAAATGCAAAATCTAAAAGTTCTCCTCTTCGAAAGGAGGAAGGAATGCATGTTCTGGACCCTACATCAGTTTACTACTTGGATATACTTTTTTAAAAAATTATTTCAAGATGGACAGCTTAAACCATTTAAGCAAAATATTTTTTTTCCAGGGGATTAGCTGCTTAAAAATAGAACTCAAAACTTACACGCCTTTTAAGTGTTCCCAGGCCCCCCTGAGTTGAGATGTTTCACGTTTTGTGTGGGGAGAAAACAGGCACGGCTCACATGTAATAATATTTGCTCTTTCCACTACAATGAGAAATATGTAGGAGCTAACCTGTAAATATCCTTTATAAATAAATAAGCCAACAACTTAGGTGCTAGAGGGTTAAATAAAAGGCTTAAGGAAGACTTTGTTCATGTAATAAATTTAAGCATAACTTTTATTGCCTTTCCGCCTTGCTCCCACCCACCCGCCTGCCAGTCCAGACAAGATCTCCCATCTCCATTCAGTACTGTAGTGTTTGCTACCAAACTCTACGGGAAGGAGTCAATTACGTGCTATTTTAAACAGTCATATAGTTAATATTCCTAGCTTCAGTGTGTGTGTGTTTTTCTTGTAACACAGAAGACCACCTCTCTTGTTCACCTATTTTAATAAATTCAGTATGCTGTATGAAACCTTTGCCAACACAAGCATTACCTACCCTTCTCCTTTGGAAGTAGGGGGAAATGCTACCTATCAGAGACCACAAACCCGTTATGACCACGGAGGAAAAAGGAGGGGGACATCCCAAAGGTGGTGAGTGAGATTTTTGTAGGGCTTACACATTGTATTTCTGAATAACCAAAATCCCATTAATTTCTCTTTCAGCAGAGATTTGAAACTCACATTAAAAAGTCCTCCTTGTCAGAAGACTATGAGATGATGGGAGGAGACCTTCAAGGTTCACTAAAAGGCAACCTTCTACTCTAACCAATTCCATATCTCCTTCCTTGAAAACCTGTCCATTGATATAACTAAACATATTTGTGGGTCAAGGTGCCTAGGAGTAGATGTGAGAGTTCCATGGTGGTGTAATTGTTAAAGAGTTGGGCTAGAACTGAAGACACCTGAATTCAAATCCAGCACATAGTTTGGATTCAAATCACGGTCTCATGGCCCAATGAAGTTTACAGGTTTCCGGTAATTTGTTGCTGTTATGTGCTTTCAAGACACTTCCAACTTATGTGACCCTATGAATGAAAGCTCTCCATGCTGTCCTGCCCTCAACAGCCCTGCTCAGTTCTTGCAAACCCAAGCCTGTGGCTTCCCGCGGGGATTTGGGGGTGAGGCAGCCTAAAAAAGTAACTAGTCCCAAGTTCTGCTGCGGGGGGAGGAGATGGGGGCTGTAGGGGGGGCAGTGTCCTTCAGCTTAAGCGACAAATTCTGTTCCACAACAGTTCTGCTGCAATCCTGTAACGGTCAGAGCCAAGGGAGAAAACATAGGACTATAAGGACTATCAGGTTTTAGCCTACATTTCTTCCCAGCAATTGAAGCTGGCTGGA
>NW_018151819.1:157640-177709 GCF_900067755.1 Pogona vitticeps | reverse complement strand
TGGAAAAGACCCTGATGTTAGGAAAGTGTGAAGGCAAGAGGAGAAGGGGACGACAGAGGATGAGATGGTTGGACAGTATCACCGAAGTGACCAACATGAATTTGACCCAACTCTGGGAGAGAGTGGAAGGCCGGAGGGCCTGGCATGTTCTGGTCCATGGGGTCATGAAGAGTCGGACATAATGACTAATGATGTTGGGAAAGTGTGAAGGCAAGAGGAGAAGGGGACGACAGAGGATGAGATGGTTGGACAGTATCACCGAAGTGACCAACATGAATTTGACCCAACTCTGGGAGAGAGTGGAAGGCCGGAGGGCCTGGCATGTTCTGGTCCATGGGGTCATGAAGAGTCGGACATAATGACTAATGATGTTGGGAAAGTGTGAAGGCAAGAGGAGAAGGGGACGACAGAGGATGAGATGGTTGGACAGTATCACCGAAGTGACCAACATGAATTTGACCCAACTCTGGGAGAGAGTGGAAGGCCGGAGGGCCTGGCATGTTCTGGTCCATGGGGTCATGAAGAGTCGGACATAATGACTAATGATGTTGGGAAAGTGTGAAGGCAAGAGGAGAAGGGGACGACAGAGGATGAGATGGTTGGACAGTATCACCGAAGTGACCAACATGAATTTGACCCAACTCTGGGAGAGAGTGGAAGGCCGGAGGGCCTGGCATGTTCTGGTCCATGGGGTCATGAAGAGTCGGACATAATGACTAATGATGTTGGGAAAGTGTGAAGGCAAGAGGAGAAGGGGACGACAGAGGATGAGATGGTTGGACAGTATCACCGAAGTGACCAACATGAATTTGACCCAACTCTGGGAGAGAGTGGAAGGCCGGAGGGCCTGGCATGTTCTGGTCCATGGGGTCATGAAGAGTCGGACATAATGACTAATGATGTTGGGAAAGTGTGAAGGCAAGAGGAGAAGGGGACGACAGAGGATGAGATGGTTGAACAGTATCACCGAAGTGACCAACATGAATTTGACCCAACTCTGGGAGAGAGTGGAAGGCCGGAGGGCCTGGCATGTTCTGGTCCATGGGGTCACGAAGAGTCGGACACGACTTAACGACTAAACAGCAACAAGAAGCAGGAATTCAGGAGAGACCAACCAAGATAGAAGTTGCTATCACAACTCGTAAGAGGCTCAGGGCTTGGAAAAGGTACGTTTTGGACTACAAATGGCTGCAGGTTGGATGCAGTCACTAGCACAGAGAGTAGGTTTGTCACGCACCTGAGATTAAAGCTCTGTCAAGACATTTTGCTGCCTGCAGAACACAACCTTCTCCATCCCATTAGCAGATGGCCGGATTGCCATTTGACGCTCACATCAACACAAGCAATGGGAAAGAGCACCCCGCATCCAAAGGCATCAGCCCGATTTACCCAACACAGTCCTCCAAGAGATGAGAACAGCCATGAGAAAGACAGGGATGCTGCTATTGCTCTATCCTTGCATTTCCTGCCCGAGGCAATTGCCTTCCCTTGCCTAATGTGAGGGCTGGCCCTGTCTGGAACAGAAATGCAGACAGGGATTATCCTCATCAAAAACCTGTCAGGCTACATATATGACTAGTGGACCCTCCTCTAGCCTGGCTTACATAGCCACTCATAGTTCTGTCCTTTATGAATAAAACCCAAAGGGATTGGCCATGGACAGCCATGTTGTTCTGTATTCTGCAACACCAGTAAGAAGTTCTTGTGGCACCTTAAGGACTAAAGACTAACAGGATTTAATTGTCATAAGCTTTCATGGATCATAGCCAGTTCTTCAGATGCATCTAAATGCATTGCCAGCATTAGTAGCCTCAATATATTAGTATTTAGGGGAAGTGTGTCTTCAACATGTCAATTGAGCAAAATAATTATTCTCAGTTCTACAGTATCTTATTGTCAGTTCATTTCACTGGCTGTTAATGAGCTCAGATATTTTGGGAGAAACAGAACATCTCTAACATCCTTATCCATTTTCCCTTCCTATGAGTGCAACTACACAGCAGGAAAAATGTAAATGGAACCATTGTGGGAAATTGGGTTTTCCCTGGGTTAATTTGCTTCAGCCAGCCACACAGGAGTCAACAGAGGGGGAAGAAATTTGGTTGCATTTTCTTAAACATTTAAATAATCTCCTTCCCACACCTTGTGTCTGGATCAATTTATATAACTCTTTCCCATTCCATTCCATTTCTTTCTTTCTTTTAAATGTATTTATTTATTTCAAATATTTTACTCCATCTTTCTCCTTGAAAAGGACCCACAGTGGTTTACAACATTGAAAGACAATATTTAAAGTTGAAAACAATGGGTATACAATGGTGGTTAGCATAATTAAAAGGTAATAGTAAAGCTAAGAACAATAGGTATACAAATATTAAAAAGAAGAAAAAGTCACTCTGAGAAACGGAAATCCCAAAAATGGAAAACACAAGACTTTTACATAATAGCTAGGTGACAAAAGGAGAGAGGGTGCAAGGAATTTGAAGAAAGCATGGGGAGAAGAGGATTCAAACAGCAACCAGTTTCCCTGCTGCCCTGCCTTTCTAACTGCAACTGTAGCTGGCTGGAATGGCTTTAATACAAGAGCTATAACCCCCTCCACTTCGGCTCAAGCAATCACACTGCCTGAACTGATGCGCTTGCATTTGATTCCAAAAAGTAGAAGCCCCAGCAGGGTAGGAAAAATCTGCCAATTAGTGGGGGGAAATCTGGGCTAATTTGCATTGACTTTTACATATTGTGGTCGACAGAAAATAATGAGAATCAGATCATCCCAATCCCAAAGCATTTCCTCCATTTATTTGTCAATGCAGCCATACCTTTACTTAAAACACTAGAGATATTTTAGTTCTTATATCGTTTGGCTGTCCTTATTCCTACCTTTTTGCATCACTATGTTATCTTGCTCAAGATAGTTGAATGAAACAGTACACAATATTTTAATTGTATTGCATAGAAGGCACGGCACATTAAGCAAACAAACACAAACACTACACAGGAACAGAGACAGACCAATAGCAGTATAACACATCTCATTTTATTACCAGCTGTTCCTTACTAATTTCCTAATACTGACAGGGACTTTTGGAGCTCATTAATTCATAGGGCATGGATCATATAAGCAACTGGATGGCACACGAACAACAACAGAGTTTATCGTTTTCACCATAGCTGCCAACTCAGGTGACAGGAGAAAACTAGAGTCACAAGGAATTCCGTGAGTCTTCTCTTAAAAAAAAAGAAAAAGAAAAAGAAAAATGAAAGTCACAAGGAGTGACTCTTCTCTTCATGATTCTTCACTCATTCACCCTCCCTCTCTCTTTAAATATAAAAATAAAAATTTCCCAGACAAATTGGTTAACTTTTTTCCTTATGAATTGCTTAACCCTTTTGCCAACGGGTGCATTTCCTGTTGAACCAAATAAGCCTTTCTCCAATGGCTGATTTCCAAACTGGATGGTCTTTCCCTGCTTCTTCTTCCCACGTTCCCCCAAACAGACTCTGTGGTTGACTGAGACCTTGGCGTTCTCTTTCCTGGAAACTATAACCCATTCCTGGTACTCAGTGAGTACCGTGATGGATTAGGACTCAGGAGATCTGGGTTCAAATCCCTACTGAGTCATGGAATCTCGCCAGGCGTGTGGAACTGGTAAAACCATAATTGTTATTGAATGATCATGTACATGCTTGTGTTTTATTGTTTTATTTTGTATTGGAAGCTGCCTAGAGTGCTCAGGTAGTCCAGATAGGTGGGATATAAATCAAATAAATAAATAAATAATGAGAATAAATTTATATATCTCACTTATTCTGAAATCCTTATTACGGTCACTATACATCAGTTCTGACATGAGAGCACATAATACACACATATACCCAATTATAACTATATATGTCAGAGATTGAGAAAACTATTTTAATTATAATTCCCAGTAACTTCAGCCAACACAGCCACCCCAGGGCACAGGCCAGGCTGGTAGGATTCTTATTAACTTCAGAAGCCACTTTATATGGAATCAAACCTTTGTTCCGCACAGCCCAGCATTTGCCATACTTTTGACTGGCTGAGGGTTATTTGGGCGGAATTCCCTCCTCACCATATCTGGACAAACCGGGATCTTTGGCCCTCCATTCTGGTCCCTCACCAAAGGACTACCCTGTAACTCCTGAGATCAGGGAAGATCAGGCTTGTTCAGGGGAGAATGGGCAAAGTAAAAAGGGAAAAGGAATTTCTGCAAAGTTGTGTAATCCCCAAAACAGTGATTTTCCCCCCAGTCTCTGGTCAATGTGATTTGATTTCATTTTGTTGGAGTTTTTGTTTTCCTCATGGTAGATCACTTTGCACCCTTTTCACCTATGGAGAAACGTTTGTGAGAGCGCTTCCTTAAACTCCTTCGAGATTTCTAACTCATAACCGTGACCCAATGAACTTGGTTACCTTGCCATTCACACACCTGATTCCTCATCATGTATGACTGTTCAGAAGTACTCCATAAGGGCTTTTCCAGAGGGTCTTTTTTTTTTTAATTTCAGTTTTCACTGCTATAGAAAATGTATGTTACTCATTTCTTGCGCAGCCTTGCCTGGTCATGTTCTCTCTTAATGTCGATGACTGTATGGCTGTTGAAGGAATGTTGTATTTCCCCACATTTTCTACAGGGCAATGTGCCTTTCTTTCCCCAGATTGATGCAACAGCTGCCCGAAGCTTACCAATTAAAAACTTGACTTTTTCTACGACAGCTTCCAAAACTCCCAATCCCCCCACACATCAACAGTCCCACAAAGTATCTTTTTTTTCACAATTTGGCAAGCACAGGAGAGATGGTGCATGTGCCCTAAAATTATCGCCCACGTTAAGAACCACTGCCCTAAAATATATAGAAAATGTGCAAGCATCATCCCTAATGTCCAAAAATACTCAAAGACTCGCTGGATCTTCCTGTCTGGGATACTCTGGAAGTGATAGGGTGAAAAAGAAAGTGAACTTTCAAAGCTCTGACTTTTATTGCTAAAGACAGACAGCTGTTGTGGGATTTGCTGCACCACAATAACTTGGCTAGCTTTAAGTGCTAAAAACTTGTCCTTGCCTCAAGCAGCAAGATGCTTCAAGTTCTTCCAGCTATACCATTTCTACTGAATCTCCGTTCCTAATTCAGCAAAATATCCCTCTCTTCCCATTAAAGGTTGGCCCATCCAAAACTTACTTATCGGTCAGGAAAGAGCCATGTATGCCGTCTATAGCTTCCCTCAGTACAGCTGAGCTCAAAAAGTAGAAGACACCAATAATGAAGCTTCTCATTCATATACAACTCTTTCATCAAAGAATGGTATATGATGGTCCCATTTTTGTCCTCCTCAGCTCACTTCCCTGCAAGGTAGGTCTAGTTTAGGGGATTAGAGAAAGCATTTGGCAGGGTGGATTTGATTTAAATCCTGATTGAAAAAAATTGCATTTTTTTGGCAACTTAAAATAATTTGATTTTTAAGAATCATTGATTTTTATCCACTCTGATATCTGACCCACCGTTACCCACTGAACAGCACAGCTGTGTGCAAGAGAAAGATATCCAAAGAAAATTTTTCCTCTGGGGACAGACCAAACTGGCTGGTGAATTAGTTTTTGACACTGGTTATGGGACACTGTCGTGCCCTGCATCTGAAAGCAGCAAGTTAGCCAATGGCCAGGCTGGGTGGGGGATTTCAGGAGTTGTAGTCTGAAAAAGTACTATTTCCAAGCACACAGAATTGGAATCAAGCCTAAATTAAGAACTGTCCCGAATCTGGGCATTAAGGGGTCCCGCAATCTTACTCTAAATAGTACATCTTCTTATATGTACAGTGGACCCTTGACTTACAGACAGCTTGACTTACAGACTTTTTGAGTAACAGACTTCTCTGGCCGCAAAATTTAGGTTTGACTTGCAGCCTGAGAATTGACTTACAGATCAGAAAAAACCCAAAATGGAACAAAAACGGCCTGTTACGGGATTAATCGGTTTTCAATGCACTGTAGGTCATTGAAAGACTTACAGGCTTTTTGACTTGAGAACCGCCTTCCAATACGGATTAAGTTCTCAAGTCAAGACCCCACTAGTCTGGAAAGAAATTGCATTCAGAAGGATCTGGCAATCCCAGGCCATGTGTTGTGCATAAATCTGACTTGGAGGGGTGTGTGGTATGTCCAAAACCAGGGTGCATTGCCTTAAGCCCCCCGGGAAATGCAGGACAGGGTGTATCATAGTAGGGGTGTGCAAGCTTGCAAGTGTACTGCACTTTGCTCTAGGGAAGGAGAGAGAAAACCATCCCATGGACATTTGTTGAGCTGCAAGAAAAAGCATCAGGCAAGATTCGACAAGAGTCGAACAATCAGAGAACCGCAGAGTTCTGGAGTCGGAAAGGGGCCTCAGCAGGCTACCGAGTCCAACCCCCTGCTCAGGGCAGGAATCAAAGTGCTTGTCTAAATTTCCCTTGCCTCGTGACTTTCTCCCCAAAAGCCGCCTCGATGGGGGCCCCTTCTAACCAAAACCTCCTGACTCAGCCTTGAAGAAACGGGACTCCTTGTTCTTCCGAACAAGCAAGCGCTCCGGCGGAGGAAAGGCCGGGGAAGCCCCATTCGGGGACACTACGGTTCCATCCCCCCAAAAAATTCTGCCCGGGCTTTTTTGGGGGCCACTTTGGCTCGGCTACTCTTCTCTTCCCCCCCCCACCGTGCCCTTTCCCGCGCTTTCTGAGGGGCGCCTTCGATTTCCTTTTCTCCGCCTCTCCCCATGGTAAATGTAAAGCACATAGAGAAAATTAAGAATTACAGTGGTATTATTGTAAATAAAATTTATTGTTATGAGTGAAGCACCGGCAAATACCAAACAAGGATTTAAAAAATTAATAATTTCATATTATGATAAGTCAGTGTCTCACTTCAGTGTCCTGCCAGTAGCAGTAATAGTTGAGAACCACTGTCCTAAAAAATGTATTTTAAAAACCAGTAGGCCCAGGCATGAACTAGGTTTCAAAAGGAACATTCTTTTCCATTTTATTCCATTTATGAAAAATGGCAATATGTAAACATATGGTGTGCCTGATTCCTCTAGATGCAAGGTCTATTTCATAATAATGCTGGTTTTTAACCTTGCTGTATATTCAGTGCAAATATAGCTGCCGAGTGCCTTAGAAAGATGGTTTCTCTAATATATATATTCTCTTCCTTCCTCTCATCTACTGTAGATTCTTCCTGCAGGGTTTTGGCTTACAACTGCTTGGTATGCAACTCAGGTCCTATGCTTTGCAGTCAGTCCTGTTTGGGATAGACTCTGCTTCTATTGAATAGAGTTCATCATCATGCGCAAAGCAGGAGCTTTCTAGCGACAGCTGAAGACAGAGGGAAGAGACTGATTTTGTATTAAGGTCACCACAAGATTTTAGGAGGAAACGGTGTGCAATCTCAAGTTAATGAGACATGGGGGAAGCAAATCCATTTCCTCCAAACTGGGGCTCAACAGATAGGTGGGACTACAACTCCCACAATCCCCAGATTATGGGGATCATGGGTGTTGTGGTTTGCCATCCTTGCCATTGGTCCTGCTGGAATTATCCTCTTATTATGATTCTCCACCCCCACCCCCAAATCTCAAGAAATGGATCTCCCTTCTTCGGGACTACATGGCACATTTGCCTGAATAGCCAGCTGCTGAGCTGGAGAGGGGAAAGGTAGAAGGGGATGGGCAGCTGCCTTCCTGTCCTCCTTGGTGGCTTCTTGGAGGCACCTGATTTGAGAGCCGGCCCTGTCCATAGGCAGGTGGGGATGCTTGCCTGCGGCTGCCGGTCCAAAATGTGATAAGTAAGGAAGGGAACTGTTTACAGTCATTTATTGTTGAATTTTTACTAGCCGGATTGAGAAGGGTGTTTGTGGTATTTTCTGCCTCAGGTGCCATAATAACCTGGTTTGTACTTTTAATGGGTAATTGGGGTGGGGGGCCTCCAGCAGCAAAATGTGTCATCTTTGTTGGGAAGCGGGATTCCAGGGACAAACAGGATCTGCAAAACATACTGCATTTGCTCTGCATTCGGCACCTATTTTTATTTAGTTATAACGTTTTGGAATTGCAAGCCCTTGCTGGGAGAACAGAGTACTGCACATAGATATAGTTTTAGAAGAGTTAGCTTTGCCTATGAAAGCTCTCATTAAAATATAACAGCTAGTATTTAAGGTGCTACATGTTTTTGTCTTTTTTGTTTTGTTTCTTTGGATTATGCTAGACACAGTAGCAGGGCTTTTTGTGTGTTCTTAAGTGGTGGTAACAATTTTTACCATTAACATTAAAACATTTCTTTAAAAGAAGGTGTGCGTGGGTGTGCATGCGCATATTGTTGATGATGACACTTGAAGACATAGTAGACTTTTCTTTTGATGGACCAGTCACATGAAAAGTGCTGCCCATCGCTAGCGGCCATGGAAGCCATTTTTTGTGAGCGCTGTCCTAGAGAAAAGATAGTTCGTTTGAACAAAACTTGTACTTCAAATCATCTGCATTGATGCTTCAGTAATATGTATGGCTAATTGAATTTATTTCTCTCCTCCATTAATGGCAGATAGTAAATTAACGGAAAGTTGTTTTAGGAGTTGACATTTCTAATAATTTTCTTTATAATCAGTCAAATTTGGGGCTGAAATCGGCATGTAGGCGGCCGAATAAATAGATATGCACAAGGAGGCAAAATAAATAGATTTAATGGGGCAGAAATCATTCAAGAATAAAAGAGACCTTTTTCGACTATCACTCCCATGATTCCCCTGCCAGCATAGTCGAAAAAATAAACTCTTTCTCTTGGATGAGATTCAGGGATAGAAGCAGGTTCATGTTTTGAGTGTGTGTTTGTATGAGAAGAGATGTGTAATATACATTTATTACATACCTGCACACCAAATGAGTCCAGTTAATCAACGTTTTTCTTTTTTCCTCCTCAGGGATTCAGACAAGATGGCGTGTAATACTTGTAAAAAAAGACTCAGGCCCCAACAGGTGAGTTGTGAAAAATATTCTTGAGCATGAGCCTGAATGGATGTGCTATCTTAAACAGGGACTGTGCCAATGTCTTGATGTTATGTCAAATCTCTGCGCAAGTGTCTGAATTTGCAAAGGAAGCCAGCACTTCCGTCCCAAAGACTAAAGACCAAATACAGTACAAGCTGGTTTGCTTGTTTCTGAAGCTTCTGCTATGGCACACAAATGCTGATCCCCAAGATGAGGAATTAAACATGTGTGGGCTGTTTTGGGTACTTACAAGTGTGGTTTATTACATACCTGGTGTGCAGGTATGTAATAAAGTATCAAAGAGAAGGCACGCCACACAAAACAGCAGATATTCTGATGGAGAAGATTGGGGTCAGATGTTAGAATATCAAACATGTTGAATCTTTCTCGTTGTCCTCAGTTCCATAACGACAAAGCCGCGGAGAACGATGCTCTGGTCACACAAGTTGCTTGCCCCAATTTTGACTGCGCTTGGACCGGAACCCTCAAATCATACCAGGTAAGTTGTGGGAAGGCTGTCACTCCCCTCCTCCCGCCGTACGCCACACATACCAACCAGGGTGAAACTGGTTAGAGCCATGTTTCCTGGCTGGCTCATAGCATTCAACATATGTGCCTGAAAACGCCTGAAATTCGAAAGCCTTATACAGTGGTGCCCCGCAAGACTATGTTAATTTGTTCCATTGAAATCGCTGTTTTGTGAAAACATCATCTTGCGAAAAGCATTTCCCAATTGGAATGCATTGAAATCTGTTTAATGCGTTCCAGTGGGGAAAAATCGTTGTCGTTCAGCGACAATCGCCCATAGGGAACCCATTTTGCGAAGCGCCAATCAACTGTAAAATCGCCGTCTTGCAAAAAACGGAAGCAGCGATCATCTGTATATAGCGATTGCAAAAAGTCATCGTCCTGCAGTTTACCCGATTTGCGGGGTAATCGTCTAGCGGGGCCCCACTGTATAAGTCTTGGTAGCTGAGAGAAAAAGTTACACGTTTGGTTCAACTGTTTCAGCATCAAGTGGTGGGCTCTGTGTTTCCCTTCAGATTCAAATCCCTGCTGTCAAATCACTGATCAGCAACATAAGACCTCTCAGTTCATCTCTCTGCCTTGCCCCTGTGATATTCTGACCTGTCCTTTTTTATTGCAGGAACACACTTGCCCCCCTGTGGCACATCTGAGAACTTCAAGGAAAGCCATCTCTCCTCTTGGACATCAAGACATTGATGAAGAAAGGAAAAGCTGGAGTATCAGTAACCCTGTCACGGTAAGATATGAACTGGCCCGTGAAAGCCTGGGAGTGGAAGATGATGCAGGAAAGCATTGGGTTGTGGGAGAAAGAATCTGGCCAGGGGTGCAAATAAGGGTTAATGCTCAAGAACTTCAGAAGGAGAACCATACCTTAGAAGAAATTAGAGATTTTGAACAGAGGTGTGCAGTCCAGTTTGAGGATATAGTTATACTCCAATATTCAGAAAAGGGGTAGTTTTTATAAAGTGGGTACGGGAGAATAAAAAGAGACTTTTTTGGAGACTACAGTTCCCCAAAATAGATTGACGTTAAGTGAACCTTGATTTGGGTGGGTTTGATGACTCCCGTTGAGCCTCCTTGCTCTGTTCAGAGGTGTGATGCTTAATCATTCCCTCTCTAGGCTGATGCTGCCCTCAATGTGGAGGCTCTCCAGATGCGCATGGAAGCCATGGAGCTGCTGGTGGTGTCTCTGCGCCGACAGATAGTCAGCCAGGGAGCTGCGATGAAGTCCCTCCAGCGCAGCTGCTCCCAGTATGAGCGGCTGCTCAAAATGTCTCAGGAGACGCACGATTCCCCCCATGGAAGCCAAGGATCTGAGTCGAGGGGGCCGGAGCTGGTCAGCACCGACGGAACCCTGGTGTGGAAGGTGGAGAAGTTTTCCAAGCTCTTGAAAGAGGCCAAAGCCGGAAGGAGGCAATCCATCTACTCCCCTGCCTTTGCCACCCACGTTTATGGCTACCGCCTTTGCGTCCGGCTGTACCCAGACGGAGACGGCATCGGCAAAGGCGGCCACCTTTCGCTCTTCCTGGCCTTGGCGAAAGGACCTTACGACGACGTTCTGCCCTGGCCTTTCCAGCAGAAGGTCACCTTCTCCCTTCTGGACCCCAGACGGGACCCTGGTGTGGAAGGTGGAGAAATTTTCCAAGCTCTTGAAAGAGGCCAAAGCCGGAAGGAGGCAATCCATCTACTCCCCTGCCTTTGCCACCCACGTTTATGGCTACCGCCTTTGCGTCCGGCTGTACCCAGACGGAGACGGCATCGGCAAAGGCGGCCACCTTTCGCTTTTCCTGGCCTTGGCGAAAGGACCTTACGACGACGTTCTCCCCTGGCCTTTCCAGCAGAAGGTCACCTTCTCCCTTCTGGACCCCGTGCGGAAGAAGTCGCCCGTGACGGAGACCTTCCTTCCGGATCCCTACAGCACCTCCTTCCACCAGCCACGGGACAGGCTCAACGTGGCTAGCGGGAGCCCCCTCTTTGCCAGCCATGTTGAGATTCCCAGCTATCTCAAAGAGGACACGCTGTATCTGAAAGTGGTAGTGGATAAGACAGGAATAGAAATCTAAAACTGGAGACTGTCGGGGAAAGATATGAATGATTCTTCTCTGCTCCTCCACTTTTTTCCTTCCCTTCTCCTCCCCAAAGTTCCCTTCTTCAGCTTCCTGAAGCTGGTCAGCTCAGTGTTCCGATCCCCATCATCCCCAGCAAGAACGGTGTCCACTACACTTCCCATGTTTATATGGATCTACACTACCTCACCCATGTGTCCAAAATCCATGGAATGTCAGCCC
Organism: Pogona vitticeps; assembly: GCF_900067755.1. NCBI lineage: Eukaryota > Metazoa > Chordata > Lepidosauria > Squamata > Agamidae > Pogona > Pogona vitticeps. The sequence continues at coordinate 165,863 of NW_018151819.1, read as the reverse complement.
TTGATTCACACTCAGGTGGAACATTGAAGGCCTCTTAGACTTACAGGATGTTTCTAGCCGTATGATTGTTTTTTTTAAAATAAATTATTCAAAAATATGATTTTGTTTCCAAGAATATAGCAATTCATAGAGGATTCGAATTCATAGAGTATAGGTGTGGTTTGGTATTTCTTTTTAAAAGTATGTTTCATCAGAAAAGATGCAGAGTGTGGGAGGATCCATTGATGTCTCCTCATGTTGGGAGCTTCAGGTGCAAGACTTGAATGTGATGATTTTAAATAGGAAGTCATTTATTCATTCTCGGCACTTTAAATAGGGCTTTGCAATCACTGAGGATTCCAAGAGGTACATCCTGAAACATGACAGTTTTTTTCTACCTCACATGCTATTTATTAACAAAGGTATTTATTTATACAACAGTACTGTACTTGATGTTGTGGAAATCATAATATTAAATATATTTATATGATTGAGAATTGACGTGTTCTGATTTTGGTGGGTACAAAACCTGAATATACACCCGGAAACAAAGAGAGACGTTAATGAGGTACCATTGCCTACGGAGCCTCACAAACCCACCACCCCCGCCATGCATAAAGGCACCACTTAAAGTTCCCTCAGAGACTGAGGCAGACTGCAGGAGATAGGTCTGTCTGCTGATGCCCTGACATTCATTTCCTCCTATGAAGGAGAATGGGCGCATAATGCTCAGTGGGCTGCTGACAGAGCCAGGGTGTAAGCGTTGGGCCTCCCTGAAGAGAGGCCAGGCATGATCACCTGGAGTGTGTGTGGCTGGCGACATTACGTGCCCTGGCACCTGTGTGGCCGTGGGCAAGCTGCACTGTCCCAGAGGGCCACCAGAAGGAGGAACTAGGAAACCGATTCTGACTTCTTTATCCCTAGAAGGCCTTGGGAGGGGTCTGCCATAAATCAGAATCTACTTATGTGAGGGTTCTCTTTACTTCCACATCTAGATCGGCACACAACACTTGGCCATGAATTATACCTAAAGGATTTATTATAGGTACATTTAGAAAATGTTCAATAGTGACAGGAATATGTAACTTCTCTTCCTCACACAATGGTGTGCAGAAGGGATTAACTTCTGGTTTCTCAAATGTATTTGAAACAAAATCCAAAGCTTTTCTCCAAGGAGAAGTCCATCAACGTGGCATCTTGTGGAACTGACAGAAGGAGCACTTGGTTCCCTCCAGATGCCCTTTGGTGTACTTAAGAACATAAGAAGAGCCCTGCTGATCAGGCCAAGGAGCCATCTAGTCCAGCTTCCTGTATCCCCTCAGATACTTTTTCTCTAGAATAAACAGCCCCAAACGCTGTAGCCTTTCCTCATAAGGGAGGTGCCCCAGCCCAGTCATCATTTTAGTCACTCTCTTCTGCACCTTTTCCAGTTCCACAATGTCCTTTTTTGAGGTGCAGCGACCAGAACTGTACACAATACTCCAAGTGCAGCCTTACCAGTATTTTGTACAATGGCATTATAATGTTGGCTGTTTTATTCTCAATCCCCCTTTTAATGATACTGTGAAGAGGAGCCTAATGTCACGGTCATGCCTGGAGGTGAGCGGTCCCCCCAATCGTCTCGGGCGAAAGGAGTCAACACCCTTTTATTCACCTTGCCTGTGAGGATGGAGGACCTAATTGTAGGGGGAGGGCAGACAGAAGAGAGGGAGGGAGAGGAAAAGGCAGGAAAGGAAAAGGTGAGAGAAGGCTTCTTGATGACAGGAGAGAGATGGAGAGAGTGGGAAGTTGGGGCTTTGAAGAGTGGATTGGACCGGAGGGAGAAGAAAAGGGGGGAAAATAGTGCAGGACCACAAAAGGAGGAAGAACCATATGTATTTTCTGTTCCTCAGCGAGAGGAAGGAAAAAGAGAGTACATGGCTATGCATGAGGACCAGGTCCAGGATTAGAAATACAGTTGGGAGAAGCAGATCCTTTAAAATGGACTCTGTTTTATTCGAGACTCTGATAATCCTGTTCAAGATGGCTGAATGAAATATTCCACAAATTTAAAATTGTATTGCATAGCCTGTTACCCTGAGGGTGCTTGACTTTCCTGATGAATTGGTTAACTCTTTTCCTGATGAGCTTTTCCTGTTTAACCCTTTTGCCAGTGGGTGCATTTCCTGTAGAACCAAATAAGAAGTTTGCCTCTGGTTGATTTCCAAAGTGGATGATCTCTCTTTGCTGGTTCCTTTTAGGTCGCCCAAACAGACTGTGATGTAGATTGAAGTCCACCACTTTCCTGGTAGCTTAAACCAATTCATGGTACCCAGTGTAGCACAGCCGTGAGAGTGACAAACTAGGACTCAGACAACCTGGGTTCGAATCCTTGCTCAGCCATGGAAGCTAACTAAATGTGTGGAACTGATAAAAAAAAACATATATGTGTCTTGCTTATTTTGAAATCCCTGTTAGGGTCACTAGACATCAGTTCTGACTTGACAGCACGTGATACACACATATGCCCAATTATGACCTCTGACCCTCCATTCTGGTCCCTCACCAAAGAACTACCCAGGCCCTGTAACTCCTGAGATCAGGGGAGACCAGGGCAAAGGGAAAAGGGATTTCTGCAAAGGTGTGTAATAAAAAAAAAGTGATTTTCTCCAGTCTCTGGTTGTGAGAAGAAACAAGCCTCCACCAGGAAGGAGGAGGGTGAGCCACCCCCTCAAGTGTCTACTACGGAGGGATACCAAACTGTTTTTACACAGTGTTATACCCGCGATAACCTAATTAAGAGTGCAAGAGGAAAAGAGCAGGGGGGAGAGGAGAAAAAGTGCAGGAAAGCAACGGTTGAGACGGATGCCCCAATAGAAGGGCATCTGGTGACGGAGGTGGAGGAAGAGATAAAAGGAGAGGTGGACTGGGAAGCAGAGGTAGAACAGGTAGAAAAGAGTGGGGAAAAGGAGGATATACTGTTGGGACGGGGATGGAGGCAAATGGGGGATCCATGGACTTGGGAGAGAGTCGGGATGAAATTGCCTATTGACGAAATAGTGAGGAGGCATCAATACCGCATGGCCAGTCAACCCGAAGCTAAGAAAGAGAGAGAGAGAACGGAAGACCCTAAGAAGGGGAAAGAAGGGATAGCTTTGCAACGGGGAGGGGGGAGCAGAACTGATAGAATGGACCATTTACATGCACCCAAAAGGGGAAGATCTTGGGAAGAAGGAGGGCTGACCTTTGTCATTGAGTCACCCCACAACACACATGGAAGGGGAGTGGGCTCGATACCCCTGCCGTGGAACCATTTGCTCCAGTCTGAGGAACCCAACATGGAAGCCAACCGATTGCGAGCGTTTTGGGGTGAACCCTTGTGGGTGAATTCTTTTGCTACACCTGAGTTAAAGGACTTTTGTTTTAGACGGAATATGTTAGATGGACCCGCTGGTCCTACAGAAGTTAGTTCATGGTTCTCCACAGTTAGATAATAAAACGTTTATGCATCCTAAAGTATTGTTGTCAATTCTTGGAGGAGGATAGAGCCTAAACTCGAACACACGCACACACACACACACACACAAACACACACACACACACAGAGAGAGGTCAAAAGTTAGGATTTCAATTCATTTTATTTTTTTCCCACACTTTGCACTCTTTTCACCTCGCCTATGGAGAAACGTTTGATAGAGCACTTCCTTAAACTCTTTCTGGATTCCTAGCTTATAACTGTCACCCGTGAACTTGGTTGCAGTTCACGCCTGACTCATGCATGACTGTTCAGGAGTACAGTACAAGGGCTTTTCCAGAGAGTGTTTTTTAATTACTATTCCAGTTGGCACTGCTATAGAAAATGTGTTACTCATTTCTTGCAGTCATGTTCTCTCTTAAAGGGACTGCCGATGACTTGTTGGCCTGTTGAAGGAATATTGTATTTCCCCACTTACCTACCCGGCAACGTGCATTTCTTCCCCCAGAATGATGCAACTGCTGCCTGAAGTTTATCGACTAAAAACATTTGTTGAGCTGCAAGAAAAAGCACCAGGCAAGATTCGGCAAGAGCCGAACAATCACAGAATCGCAAAGTCGTGGAGTCGGAAGGGGCCTCAGCAGGCCACCGAGCCCAACCCCTCTGCTCAGGGCAGGAATCAAAGGTTCTCCGCCAGGTCCTTGTCTAAATTTCCCTTGCCGTGTGACTTTCTCCCCAAAAGCCGCCTCGGGGCCCTCTTCTAACCAAAACCTCGTGACTCAGCCTTGAAGAAACGAGACTCCTTGTTCGTCGGAACGAACAAGCGCTCCGGCGGGGGAAAGGCCGGGGAAGCCCCATTCGGGGACACTGCGGTTCCATCCCCCCGAAAAACTCCGCCCGGACTTGCTTTGGGGGCCACTTCTCTTCCCCCTCCCCCCGCGCCCTTTCCCGCGCTTTCTGAGCGGCGTCTTCGGTTTCCTTTTCTTCCCCACCCCTCCCGGGGGGGGAGGAGTCCTCCGCAGCCTTTCCCGCCTCTCCGACGCATCTCGCCAGGCATTCCCCGCGCTCGCGGCTCCCGCGTACCTGCGCGCGCACAGAGGCAGGCCGCGCCCTCGGCTGCGCAGGCAGGGCCCGCCGTCTGACGTCACCCGGGATTCCCTGGCTGGCCCGGCCTCTGGCTGACTCACGCCGCCTGGGAGCCGCGCGGGCCGGGAGGCGCCTTATAAAGACTGCCTCCCGGCCACTCTTCTCAGAACTGGGAGTGAGCGAGCGGTTCTTGCTTGAGGATTTGGACTGGCGGATGATGGGAAAGTTGCGAGGCTCTGTCATGCCCACGGATCCTCTGAGCAACGCGGGATTGCTGTGCCAGGCGTGCGGATTCCTCCTGATCGTCCCGCAACAGGCCGAGTGCGGGCATCGCTACTGCGGGGTCTGTGTGAAAGGGCTTTTCAGGTCAGTGGGGCGCAAATCCTGCCTTCTGGAGGCGCCGTTTGGAGGAAAGATCGCGTGGTGGGTGTTTTTTTTAGACTTTTGTCCGAACCTCGTGGCATTTTTTCAGGAGCAGTTGGGGAAATTGTATTTTTAAAATGTATATTAATTAATAGGAGGATACATTAATTATTTAAGGAAGGAGGGAAGATTCTGGCAATTGTGATCTCCCCCACTTTCGCAATCGCTGCCATTGGACGTGCTATCATCCTCCTCTCTGTTGGTCCACCCCCCTTTTTTTCGGTTCAAAATCTCAATAAACAGATTTTCCTTTTTCCTAACTATATGGCCAATTTACCTCAATTGGCTGAGTTGGACAGACCTCTGCCTTCCTCCCCTCCTTGCCGACTTCTCAGGGAAAATGCTGGCACTGTCAGGATGAAGGATGGGACTGTTGGCTCTGGAATGCAGGCATTAGCAAGGAAAAAAGATTAGGAATTATCAATAAATCAATAAATTATTTAGTTTATCACTGGATTTTTTTTTTCTGCCAGGATTGGAAAGGCTGTCTCTGGCAACTTCTTCCTCAGGGGCCAAAATAACTTAATTTACGCCATGATTGGTGGATTGTGTGGATTTACTGACTGATCTGCTTGGGGCAGCAACATGTTTCATCATGGATGGGAATCAGGATTGTGAACTAAGTCGGAGCTATGAAAAGTGTTGCATTTGTTCTGCATCTTTGTTATTGTTTTTTTTAATTTTTAGCTATAACATTTTGGAATTGCAAGCTCTTCCGGGGAGAACAAAATACTGGACATAGATATGTGTCATCAGGGCCTTTTGTATGTTCTTAACTGGCTGGGGACTGGTTTTAAGCAGTGGTAGCAAATTTTGACACGAGCATTAAAAACATTACTAAAAAGGAAGACCGGAGTGTGCAGTGTGTGTGTTTGTGTGTGTGTGTGTGTGTGTGTGTGTGTGTGTCCCAGTACAGCTAGCCGGGCTCCTTGTTAAATACACTTGACACCTATGCTTAGGAACAATTCAAAATCTCATTCAATTGGCTCTTGAATCCTGTGTTTAAGGTGTACTATGCATTCTTTGTTTTCATTTTTTTCAAGCATTGCTTGCTATTGCATTTTTTGACATCTTTAATGACTTATTTTGTTGATGGTGAAGCTTGAAGACATGGTAGACTTTTCTTTTGTTGGACCCATTACTAGCTGCCATAGAAGCCATAGAAGCCTTTCTTCATGAGTACTATCCTAGAGAAAATTCTTGAGTGGACCTCTGCAGCAGTTCTAATCATCTTCATCGATGCTTTAGTAATGTGTATGGCTAACTGAATTCATTTGTCTCCTCCATTTATGTTGGGCAGTAAATTAATGGAAAGGGGTTGACATCTCTGGTAATTTTGTTTGTAATCAGATTGAATTTGTGGCTGAATTTTGTGTGTATGAAGAGGCAAAATAAATAGATTCTGGAGCAGAAGTCATTCAACGATGAAAGAGACCTTTTTGGACTACCGCTCCCATGATTCTCCTGCCAGCATGGTCCACTGGTCATGCTGGCTGGGATATTTTGGGAGTAGTAGTTAAAAAAATCAACTCTTTCTGTCTGGGATAGAAGAGGTCCTTGTTCTGAGGATCCATGTGTATGTGTGTGAGTAAATGTTTAACTTACACATACACACACTCTGAGTGAGTCCAGTTGATTAATATTGTTCTTTTTCCTCCGCAGGGATACAGACAATAGGGCATGCTGTACTCTGAGTCTTTTTTTTAAGACTCAGAACGCAACAGGTGAGTTGTGAAAAAATATTCTTGAGCCTGAATGGATGTGATATCTTAAACAGGGACTGACTTTATGTTTAAGTCCACTGCCCACGGTCCCTACAATAGCTAGGATGACGTGTCAATGTATTGACGTTATGTCAAAGCTCTGTGTGACCATTTGAATTTGCAAAGGCTTTAGTGTGGTTTAAAGTAAGATTTCGAAGAGAAGGCATGCAACACAAAACAGCAAATATTCTGATGGAGAAGATGGGGATCAGATGTTAGAATATTAAACATGTTGAATCTTTCTTGTTGTCCTCAGTTCCATAATGACAAAGCCGCGGAGAACGAGTCACAAGGCTTGTTTTGACTGCACTTGGACGGGAACCCTCAAATCATACCAGGTAAGCTGCGTGAAGACTGTCTCTCCCCACCTCCCGCCTTGCGCCACACATGCCAGCTAGGGTGAAAGTGGTTAGAGCCATGTTTCCTGGCTGGCTCGTAGCATTCAACACATGTGCCTGCAAACACCTGAGATTCAAAAGCCTTATATAAGACTTTGTAGCTGAGAGAAAAAGTAACACATCTGGTTCAACTGTTTCAGTATCATGTGCTGGGCTCTGTGTTTCCCTTCAGATTCAGAATTCGAGTTACTAGTCAGAGTTTCCTTTGTGTGTTTTTTTTTAATTGTCTTTCTTGTGCTTTGGTAATCCTTAGTATTAATCTGTGCAGGCTGAGGCTTTCCCTCATTTCACAGGGGTCTGCCTTTTGGCCCTTCTCTTGTTGACAGCCTCCACAAGATTTAACTATTAGAAGGAGTGATGTGAGTTATAGCGATTAATTAGGATTAGTTGCTCTGGGACGGTGGTCCAAAGGCAGGATAGAAAGTTAATTGAATGATAATAGTAATTATATAATTGGGAAATCTAAAATAGCAATTGAGCAATTGAGTAAAATTTTCGATGAGTTTTTGCCCTTCCATCTTCATAAGCAAAGTCGGTTATTTAAAAAAATAAAGAATAGAAAACAAAGGAAGGTGAAAATTCAGAAAAGCAACCTGGACAGAAATACGTTTTAGGTTTAATCTGGGTTGTTGCCACTGGCAATTTTGTTAAGGCTGGGGTATCTCAAAGTTTTTATCAAGCTATTATTCTTAAGTACACTGATGGAATCCGTAATAGTTAAAAGTATACTTTTGAAGTGTTTTAGCCTCTTAGCATTTGAATTTTTGGATATGCCTTCCCTGATCAGCAACATAAGACCTCTCAGCTCACCTCTCTGCCTTGCCCCTGTGATATTCTGACCTGTCCTTTTTTATTGCAGGAACACACTTGCCCCCCTGGGGCACATCTGAGAACTTCAAGGAAAGCCATCTCTCCTCTTGGACATCAAGACATCGATGAAAAAAAGGAAAAGCTGGAGTATCAGCAACCCTATCACGGTAAGATATCTTTTTTTAAAAATCACTATTATTATTTTTAACAACTAAGGATAAGGTAAGAAATACAAAAGGTAGAGGGGGATATTGGGGGGGGGAGAGGGGGAAGGAGAACACGAAATGTACTGTTATCCAATCTGGTCCTG
>NW_018151819.1:144366-156252 GCF_900067755.1 Pogona vitticeps | reverse complement strand
GACGGGACCCTGGTGTGGAAGGTGGAGAAATTTTCCAAGCTCTTGAAAGAGGCCAAAGCCGGAAGGAGGCAATCCATCTACTCCCCTGCCTTTGCCACCCACGTTTATGGCTACCGCCTTTGCGTCCGGCTGTACCCAGACGGAGACGGCATCGGCAAAGGCGGCCACCTTTCGCTCTTCCTGGCCTTGGCGAAAGGACCTTACGACGACGTTCTGCCCTGGCCTTTCCAGCAGAAGGTCACCTTCTCCCTTCTGGACCCCATGCGGAAGAAGTCGCCCGTGACGGAGACCTTCCTTCCGGATCCCTACAGCACCTCCTTCCACCAGCCACGGGACAGGCTCAACGTGGCTAGCGGGAGCCCCCTCTTTGCCAGCCATGTTGAGATTCCCAGCTATCTCAAAGAGGACACGCTGTATCTGAAAGTGGTAGTGGATAAGACAGGAATAGAAATCTAAAACTGGAGACTGTCAGGGAAAGAGATGAATGATTCTTCTCTTCTCCTCCACTTTTTTCCTTCCCTTCTCCTCCCCAAAGTTCCCTCTTTCAGCTTCCTGAAGCTGATCAGCTCAGTGATCCAATCCCCATCATCCCCAGCAAGAACTGTGTTCACTACACTTCCCATGTTTATATGGATATACACTACCTGATCTGTATTTCCAAAATCTCCCAATGGATCATGGAATGTTAGCCTTTGATTCACACTCAGGCGGAACATTGAAGGCCTCTTAGACTTACAAGATGTTTCTAGCAGTATGATTTTTTTAAAAAATAAATTATTTTAAAATGTGATTCCCCCCCCCAAAAAAATATAGGAATTCATAGCGCATTTTAATTCATAAGAATATCTTTCAGTGATTATAGGTGTGGTTTGGTTTTTCTTTTAAAAAGTGTGTTTCATCGGAAAAGATGCAGAGTATGGGAGGATCCATTGATGTCTCCTCATGTTGGGAGCTTCAGGTGCAAGACTTGAATGTGATGATTTTAAATAGGAACTCATTTATTCATTCTGTGGCACTTTAAATGGGGTTTTGCAATCACTAAGGATTCCAAGATGTACATCCTGAAACATGAGTTTTTTCTACCTCACATGCTATTTATTAACAAAGGTATTTATTTATACAATAATGTACTTGATGTTGTGCCAATCATAATATTAAATATTTTTATATGATTGAGAATTGACGTGTTATGATTTTGGTGGGTACAACAACTGAATATACACCCAGAAACAAAGAGAGACGTTAATGAAGTACCATTGCCTACGGAGCCTCACAAACCTACCACCCTCACTATGGATAAAGGCATCACTTAAAGCTTCCTGAGAGACTGAGGCAGACTGCAGGAGACAGGCCTGTCTGCTTATGCCTGACATTCATTTCCTCCCAGGAAGGAGAATGGGCACATGATGCTGGAATCACTCAGTGGGTTGGGGCACCTGCTGACAGAGCCAGGGAGTAAGCGCTGGGCCTCCCTGAAGAGAGGCCAGGCATGATCACCTGGAGTGTGTGTGGCTGACGACATTATGTGCCCTGGTACTTGTGTGGCCGTGGGCATGCTGCACTGTCCCAGAGGGCCACCAGAAGAAGGAACTGGTAGATTGCCCTGAATTTTTCCTGATTTCATTAGAGAGAGTGTACATGACTTTGAGATTAAGGATGATGAAAGGATGATAGTTTTGAGATCACAAATAAGTGGAGATTTAGTTGAGCTTTATTCTCGGGTTTCTCTGCAGCAAGCTAGAGATTTTGAGGCATATAGAAAAATAGTATATTCTAGATTTGTTATACCGTATTTGTCGGCATACAAGGCGACCGGCCGTATAAGACGACCCCCCAACATTTCCACTCAAAATATAGAGTGGACAGCTCTGCTGCGGCACCGGCGGCAGCTGCACGGGGCTCTGCCCGGGAAGTTCATGGCCGGCGACGAGGAGGGCGATGACGAGGAGGGCGGGTGGCAGCAGGAGGAGGAGGAGGAAGAGGGGAAGAGGCGGGCAGGTGGGTGAGCAGCTTGCTCAGCAGCGAGATGGCAAGGAAGAGGGGAAGTGGCTGGGCGAGTGAGCAGCTTGCTCAGTGGCGAGAGGGCTAGGAAGAGGGGAAGTGGCTGGGTGGGTGGCTCAGCGGCGCGGGGCGGCGGGCAGCCTGGCAGCGGGCAGCCCAGCAGCGGGCTCTGGCCACTCAGACATGGCCGGCTCTCTTCCCTCCCTCCATCTGGACAGACTGCCTACCTGCCCAACTGCCTTCCTCCCTGGCCAGCGCGGCCCCACATCACTTTCTCAGTGGCAGCTGCGGCGGCTCCTTCCTGGCCCAAATAAAGTGCACCTGGTGTACAAGATGATCCCCCCCCCACTTGAAGGCATGTTTTTTTGGGCCAAAAAGTTGTCTTGTACGCCGGCAAATACGGTAAATGCAGAACACCTTAGAAGATAATTTCATTCCCTTACCAAAAAGCCTGAAGAATCTTATGCTCAAGTGGGGGCTAAATTGATTCAATGTTTGGACAAATGGATGGAACTTAAAAATGTTACTTCTGTAGACAAAATGAGAAATGTGGTTGATTTAGAACGATTTAATCAGTGTTGTCTTGTACGCCGGCAAATACGGTAAATGCAGAACACCTTAGAAGATAATTTCATTCCCTTACCAAAAAGCCTGAAGAATCTTATGCTCAAGTGGGGGCTAAATTGATTCAATGTTTGGACAAATGGATGGAACTTAAAAATGTTACTTCTGTAGACAAAATGAGAAATGTGGTTGATTTAGAACGATTTAATCAGTGTTGCCAGGTGAATTGCGTTATTTGGGCAAGGACAAAAATCCTAAAAATGTACTACATGCTTCTGAATTTGCTGATTCCATTAGTGAGATTAGAGATCCTCGATTTTCTGAGGTAAAAATTGGTAGAAAAATGTTGAAGGACAGGAGGAGAGGATCCCCACCTGGTAGAGATTAACTCAGAAGTACAGTAGGAAGCCATTTTGGAGACAGACCTTCATCTCCAGAGCACAATCATCCGAAACCTAATAGTCCTGAGGGAAAAGTTAAAAAGGCCCTTTGTTTTGAACCAAGGCCAGTAAACAATGTTATGTGTGTGGCGAGAAAGGTCATTTTTGGGCTCGGTGTGAGACTCAAAAGACTAGGGATTTTAATCAGCATAAAGGTGGAAATTCCAGTCCACCTAAGAAGGTGTTCTATGTGCAGCATAATAAGGCACAGCAATTGGCAGTTTAAGCTGAGGTTTCTTCCTGCTACAACATGGTTGCTATGGAAACAGACTTGGCAGAGAGCCTAGACCTTCCATAAGTGAGAGTGATATACAATCAGGATTTATTGAATAACTCTGCAGGGCCTATTTTCATTGACAGTGTGAAGTATCTAGGTCTGAAAGATACGTGTTCCCAAGTTACTATTTGTCACTAAGACATCATTCCTGAAGAAAATATGTTGGAATAAAACATTACCCTCAAAGGCATTAGCTCAGATGTGGTGGTGCTCCATAGGGTTCCTTCCTGCTCTGCAGTTCCAAGATGATGATGATATTATGACTTAGCTTCTCAAGCTTGGGGGACAAGATGTCTATAACTGGGGCTCACAACACACATTAATTAGAATGTAATGGAAAATATCCAAGCTGCTAGACTGGCCAGGCCCACCCAATACATTTTCCTGACTGAGGACAAGGTGGTCTCTAGCCATGTACAGAGGTTAGCTGAAAAGTTAGTGGAATACTAGCAATGAAGAGACATCTTCTGTCAGACCAAGGGGCAGCACACAAGGATAGAGGGGAAAGGAAAGCCTGTGTGGCATACACATGTCTGTGCGCACTCTCACACAAGTAGAGGGCTCAGGAAGGACCCCCCACACACACCTTCTATGTCTTGAAGCACTGGCCTCATCCAGTCAAAGAGTCAGTCTCTGGAACAGCTCATGGGCTGGGACAAGGGTTTGGCTCCTAGAACTCCCTCTCCACCACCAGAAGCCACTGCTGGTAGAGCTGGTGCTGTTGGATGAACTATATCATGCCAAAACATAGGAATGAGACAACACTGTAGACTGATCTACTGTGTAAGAAAACCAAATAAAAGCAAACTCAAAAACCTTAAAATTAGTAGGCTAGAGATTTTCTCCCAACATTACTATTTTTTTTTAAACTTGCAAAGATGTCTGGTTTTGGTACAAGGAAGCATTAAAAAAGCTGTAGCATTCCTAACCTGCAGCCTCACACGGTACAGACCATCTAATGTTATTATTATAACATGTGTAGACCTAGCCAAGCTACTGTGACAGATGAGTTAGAACATCTTACGTTGTTCTCAGTTCTAATCTGGTCAGCCCAGGAACTCCTGTGGGTGGTTGTCTCTCCGCTTTGTTGTTCAGTGATATTCTGCTCTTGGACATGAAAGTTCTGTTTGGCTGTCACCAAAGACAAGTGAAACCCCCATGAGTAGAGCAGGAAGGAGTAGTTCTGGATAAGTGGAGCTGATGGACGAGTTGGAAGGTGTAAGCCAGCAGATACAGAGGGGACATGCAAAACTTCAGCTGACACTGGCTACACCTGTTGAGCTTCTATTAGTCACAAGGTTGTTAAAAACACGGAAGCAATGTTCAAAATCCCCAGATGAAGCCATAATAACTAAATGTTCCAGGAGTGTTTTCTAGGCTTTGGCCTGCAGGGGGAAATCATAATCCTCCCCTTTACTTCTACGTATGTCTTCTTTCCCCTAAAAGTTAAAAAAAAACCAGCCCACAGCAAATCAAAACTGTCGGCATGACCACAGAAACATACACACACACACATACACACACACACACACACACACACACACAAGTTTATATAAATAGTAAACAGTTTTAAAATACAAAAGTCACACCTACAAAGGTCATTAAAAAAAAACCAGCCCACAGCAAATCAAAACTGTCGGCATGACCACAGAAACATACACACACACACATACACACACACACACACACACACACACACAAGTTTATATAAATAGTAAACAGTTTTAAAATACAAAAGTCACACCAAGAAAGGTCATTTAAAAGGCTAATATAAAGAGAAGTGTGTTGACACCTTTTCTAAAGGGAACCTTGAAGGCAATAGGAAGAGAGGAAAACCTCAGCATCAGATGGATAGACTTGATAAAGGGACTGCATACAGCCTTTAGTTTGCAAGATCTGAGCTGGACTCTTAAGGTAGGACCTCCTGTTGTTATGTGCCATCAAGTCAGTTTCCAACTGATGGAGACTCTATGAATGAATGACTATGTAAATGTCCTGTTCTCAACAGCTCTGCTCATCTCATATTTGCTCTTCCTCTTTTCTTGCTGCCTTCCGCTTTTCCCAGCATTATAATCTTTTCCAGAAAATCTTACCATCTCACAATGAGCCCAAAAATAGGAAAAAATTTGCTTCAACGTTTTTGCCTCCAGAGATAGTGCAGGTTTGATTTGATCTGGGACCTACTTCTTCACTGTCCAGCTTTCACACCCATACATAGCGATCAGAAATACAAAAGTGTGGATGAACTTAGTTTGGGTCTCCAGGATGCATCCGTACACTTGACGATCTTTTCTGATCCTTTCATCGCTGTCCTTCTGAGCCTGAGTCTTCTGATTTCTTGGCAGCAGTCTCTATTTGGATTGATGATTGAACCAAGGTAAACAAAATGTTTAACAATTTCAGTTCTTCATAGTCAAGGTTAAAAACAGTTCTTTTTGCCAGTAAGATGGTGTCATCTGCATAGTTATTTATTTATTTATTTATTTATTTATTTATTTATTTATTTATTTATTTATTTATTTATTTATTTATTTAAATTATAATATGCAAAATATAGGGTTACTAATCAATTTTGGTGTTAAATATTCCTAGAATTTTGTAGGAAAGATCCTGAAATGCGTCTTAACATTTATATTTCTGAATTTATAATTTCATAATTTTTTTAAAATAAAAAGCATAGGTAGTTAAGGACAATTCCATACAATCAAAGTCTTTGCTGTAGTCTACAAAGCATAGACTGATCTTCTGATCTTTTTGTATATGTGTTCCAATGGCTGGGATATATGTGCAACATGCATGAATTTGCATTAATTTATAAGATCGCCCTATGTTGAAATCATTTGATGGCACACGAGACATCAAAATATTTAAAATTAGCACAGACATGACCAATAAAAACCACTGTGAAGATATCACCATACTGGATTTTTAAAATGTTTCATTAAATCCCACAAGTCTCCTGTCCCCATGGGTATAAATGTCTTCTGAGACTGTATCCCATTTATCTGAAAAAGTGAGCTAAAGAGAGAGAGAAGTGAGAATTGGTGTTGGAAAAAGAAAATGGGACTCTTGTGAGCTCAAGGCCATGGCTTCCTTTATTGAGTTGATCCATCTCATATTTGGTCTGCCTCTTTTCCTGCTGCTTTCAACTTTTGCCAGCATTATTGTCTTGCCTTTTGAGACTTGTCTTTTAATGACTGATTGATATCCTTGGGAGAGTTCGAGCTTTACAAAGAGTCTTGTGACATAGTGCTTAAAGTGCAGTACTGCAGCCAAAACTGTGCATATGACTTGGGTTCAATCCCAGGTAGCTGGTTTGATGTTTCCTCAACCTACCTTCCTTCCGTCCAAGGTCAGTAAATTGAATACCCAGCTCTCTGGGAGGGAGGGCAATGTGTAGCCTGCATAATTACATCGTAAACAGCCCAGAGAGTGCTTTAACTGCTGTGGGGTGGTATATAAGCAGCACTCTTTGCTTTTTCTTGTTTTTTCCTTCCGGGCCTCCCTCGGCGTCAGGCTCCTCAACCTCACCTCCTGACTCGCGCAAGTGACACGGGTAGAACTGGGTGGGAGTAAGCGTTCCGCCAAGTATCGAGGCCCTAATCTGTTTAGGGCTTTAAATGTAAGCATCAAAACTTTGAAGTCAACGCGGAACCGAATGGGCAGCCAATGCAACGCGGCCAGAATAGGAGAAATGTGATGGTATCTTCTCACTCCACTCAGGAGTCTGGCCGCTGCATTCTGCACCACGTGGAGTTTCCACGTCAGCCTCAAAGGTAGCCACACGTAGAGCGCATTACAGTGGTCTAATCTTGAGGTTACGAGCGCATGGACCAAGGTGGTGAGTGCCCCCACATTGAGATATGGTCGCAGCCAGGCTATCCGCCAGAGATGAAAAAAGGCGGTGCGGACCACTGACGCCACCTGAGTCTCCATGGAGAGCGCCGGGTCCAGATGGATCCCCAGACTGCGAACCCCACTCTTTGCTGCAAGGGTCACCCCTCCCAAACGAGAGGGAGTCACCCAAGCCGCCAACAGTGGGGGCACCCACCCTCAGGACCTCCATCTTGTCCAGGTTCAGCCTCAGCCCATTCTCCTGCATCCACTCCAGTACAGTCCCCAGGCAGCGCTGAAGGGACAGGATGGCATCTCCTGCAGTTGGTGAAAAGGAGATGTAGAGCTGTGTGTCATCCGCATACTGATGATACGATGCCCCACATCCCCTGATGACCCCACTCAGCAGCCTCATGAAGATATTAAACAGCATTGGGGAGATAATCGAGCCCTGTGGAACCCCACAATTGAGAATCCATGGGGCCGAGACACTCTCCCCAAGCTGCACTCTCTGGGGACGGTCCTCCAAGAAGGAACGGAGCCAGGCAAGTGCCAGGCTACCAATTCCCAGCTCGGAGAGCCTCCCCAGGAGGATACCATGGTCGACGTTATCAAAGGCCGCCAAGATGTCAAGAAGGACTAACAAGACACATCCCCTGTCAGCCTCCCTCAATAGGTCATGGTACAGGGCGACCTATACTGTCTCTGTACCGTGGCACGGCCTGAAGCCCGACTGAAATGAATCCAGGGCATCCGCTTCTTCCAAGAGAGCCTGAAGCTGGTCAGCCACCACTCTCTCCACCACTTTGGTCATGAAAGAAATATTGGCGACAGGCCTATAATTGCCAATTTTGTATGCCGCCAAACTAGGTTTCTTTCTTATGGGCCTAATGAGTGTCTCCTTGAGGGCAGAAGGAAACCTGCCCTCAAGGAAAGACCCATTAACACTTTTATGTGTCTTTCTGGTAATCCATGCCATAAATAGAGAATTATATAAAGCTGCCTTCTGCTAGTGGTGTACATTGACCTGAGATGCTCAAATGGGTTTTAATTTGTGTATTTAAGATAACTTCATTATTTTCACTGGAGACAAGATTTATTGCAATGTTTTTGTATGTATTACACAGTGTGTTTTTTCTTGTTGTATGGCTTTATTGAATGTTTTGAACTACCCAAAGAGTGATAACACCAATGGGGCAGCAGAGAAGTGGAAATAAATAAATGAACGAACGAACGAGCGAGTGAGCAAACAAGCAAGCTCTTCCGGATCACCACATTTAAAATTAGTTGATGTTTTCCCCTCTTGTTGGCTTTTCTTTCATTGTCCATCTTTCACATCCACGATGACTGCAAACTGCTTCTGGAAAGTAGTTTTTCATAAGGAGACAGTAAGAATTTTTTTTTTCACCGACAAATACTGTAACTTGATTTCAGCTGCTGCAGTTGATGGAATTCCTTTTAATGCAAACACTAAAAGTTATTAGACATGGCATGCAATATGGTTGCTTTCCACCAGAGGGCAACAACAGCACGAGATTTAAATATACAGTAGACTGCTAAATTAATAAACCACACTCTCATGTAACTCATGAACAGCAGGGGGCAAAAGAGAGGAAACTATTAAACTAAATAGAGTGCTAATTTAAAACTCAAATAAATACATAAAAGAATGAACAGCAGGGGGCAACAGTATCAAAGGTTTCCCCATCAGATTCTCCAGGAGTATTACAGTACTATTTCTCCCCCATTTCCCCCCCCACACCATTGATTCTTTCTTTCTCAGTTCTTCAAGATAAATAAAAGCCAAGAGATAGCTAATTTGTTACACACTTCTAAAAGGTTAGAAAATACCAAAATCGAAGAGAAGTCATCTCAAACTCAATTCTTCCTTGATCTTTTTTGCCTGACGTAAGTTACAGAAAAACTAGAAGTTAAAAGCAACAATAATAACAAGAAAAAGAGCAAAAACTAGAATTTAAAAGTAACAATGTGGAAAGTGAGGCTATTCTACTTATGAGGACATCATGAGAAGACAGGATTCTCTGGGTGGGGGGGGACTTATGGGACATCATGAGAAGACAGGATTTTCTGAGCGGGGGGGGGGAACTCAGTAATGCTGAGAAGGGTGAAAGACAGCAGGAAAAGAGGCAGACCAAATATGAGATGGACTGGCTTCCTAAGGAATCCCCAGGCTTGAATTTGCAAGAGCTGAGCAGAGCCTTTGAGGAAAGGTCATTTTGGAGATCGCTCATTCATAGGAACGCTATAATTCAGAGGCGACTTGACAGCACAGAACAACAACAAAAGTAACAAAACACTCCAAGGACGACAGTTGCCAGGTCTTAGACTGTGGGCTGTGAGACCGTTCTCTCCCTCTAACCAGCTTGTTGTCCTCAGGTATGAATCAGAATAACGAATATTAGCTGAAAGGTCTTGGGAATGGTAAGTCATACAAAACAAAACACCTCTCCCAAGTTCTTGAAATGAGGAGAGCCCATCCCCAGCATGGAAGTAAGAATCAATGAGCAGGGCATGTCAGCTTCCGTACATTGATCAAAGCTGGGGGGTTCAGGGACTACAATAGAGGGCAACCCACTCCAAAATTTGAGGGGCATCGTCTTGCCCCAGGTCACAAGCCCTCCTGTGAAATGACATTGGGGCACCACCATGTCCTTCTCAGGCAAGAACACAACGTTGGCCTAAGTAAAGTACTGTAACTGGCGTTGGTGAGCATTCTAGGTCATTTCCAATTCATGATCTCAGGCTAAAGTGTCCCTTAAGAACTCTTTCTGAGAAGAGAATTCTAATCTACAAGGAATTTCTTAAAGACTAAAGAGTCTTCTACCCCTTAGATCACCGGTTACGAGCCTTGGGTCCCCAGGTCTTCTTGGACTAAAACTTCCAGAAATCTTCATCACTTGCTGTGCTGGCCAAGATCCCTGGGAGTTGTAGCACAGAAGACTCACGTCTACAGAACATTGATGTAAACTAATTTATAAGGAAGGGTGCTAATTTTGATATAAACACTGTAATTTAGACAGCCATGGAGCCAAAATTTTAATCCCATCCCATTCAGTGAGACCCACGCATGAGTAAGTTCAAGTCCAAGAACATCTGGAGGGCCACAGTTCGACACCACTGCCTTAGATCAACGGTTACGAGCCTTGGGTCCCCAAGTCTTCTTGGACTAAAACTTCCAGAAATCTTCCATCACTTGCTGTGCTGGCCAAGATCCCTCAGAGTTGTAGCACAGAAGACTCACGTCTACAGAACATTGATGTAAACTAATTTATAAGGAAGGGTGCTAATTTTGATATAAACACTGTAATTTAGAAAGCCATGGAGCCAAAATCTTAATCCCATCCCATTCAGTGAGACCCACACATGAGTAAGTTCACATAAATTTATTTATTAATTACATTTATATTCCTCCATTACTCCAAGAAGCTCAAGGCAATGTAATATAAATCTTTTGCTCCCTATTTATCTTCACAACAACCTTGTGTGGATGGCCAAGTGATGGTCCTGTAGTAATTTCCATGGCTCAGTGGGTACCTAAACCCACACCTCCTAAACCTAGTTCAACACTTTAACCGTTGCCTCCTTTCACTTTTACTTGTGTGGAGATCCAATTGAACTCAGTGAAATTTACTCTCCAGTTAGCCCATCGTGGATGATGCTGTTAGTTTATCAAGAAGAGTGGAGCTTTTTTAGGTTTGGCCCTTCAGAGAACCTTCTCCGTAACCAGGGTGAGGCGTCTGTCTCGGCCAGCTGGTTTGGGGCGCCGCTAAAGACCAGGAAATGCCCACTGTACTTCTTCAAGTTCTTCTTACAGTTTTTGGGGGGGCAGAGAAAGGCATGAGAACAAGTGCTTGAGGGGTTTCCTGTCTCAAATGATGAAATAATGCTGAGTTTTTACTTGGACAGAAGTGCCACTTACTGCCCTGTTTCAATTCCATGTTCCATGTACCCTCCTTTCTTTCAAGTTATGGCCAGGCCTACTCGGCCTTAGGATGGGGCCTTCATGTATTCCCTCAGGAAAAGATTGCCTCAGCTGGGCCAGTCCTCTTCCAGTGAAGCTTCTCTACCATGATCCATTAAATGTAACATCTATCTGAAATCTCTGTAGGGGATTTTAAGGTGTTCTGTCATCAGTGATTTGATGACAAGCATAAACCATAAAAAAATCTTGTGATACCCAGAAGACAAAAAAAATAGTTGTTTTTTTCATGGACCTTAGCCTGCTGCTTCACATTCAGTTAAACAATGTTCACCAATGTGCATTTGTTTAGAAAGATGTGTGTTTGGGCAAGTTTCTTTGTGAGATCTATGGTTTCCCACACCATACAATTGAACATGGTGCCTTCCATTCCAGAAAGCACCATGGGGGGGATGTAACTGTGTAGGTCTGTTGCAAAAACAAAGCCAAACCTAACAAGGGTCTTGCATTGCGATGCCGGAAAGCCCTGAAATATTTTACTTGCCATAAGCTTTCGTGAGTTCCAACTACTTCACCAGAAGCATCTCTGACACATGATGACAGGCAGCACTCTCTCTTCTTTCCATCTGATACCAAGGAAACAGGAAGTCTTTAGTCAGTGATGAGGACAGCAGCAGCAGCAACAAATTATTCAACATTTTTAGAGAATGCCTACAATAGCTTTTTGTGTCTTGAGGAGGAGAGCGCCAAAAATGGTCTGAAGCTCAACATTAAAAAAAAAACAAGATAATGGCCACTGGTCCCATCACCTCCTGGCAAATAGAAGGGGA